>JAMQGT020010266.1:0-33068 GCA_024447675.2 Pterophyllum scalare | reverse complement strand
GTTATGCTAACTTACTTAGTTCAGTTGATTATTGCTCAAACCCTGACACCTGCCACTCTATAGACACCTTGCAACTCATGGCACTCATGCTTTTATCCTTAGAGGAAAGTTTTTAGTCACTAATCTAACCCCTGTGGTGAGTGAAAAGGCAGGAACAAACAGAAAAGCAACTGCATTAATAACAACCTAAAGGTAAAATATCCACGGCTCAGCCAGTCCAGCCCTGAGGATAATCTGCTTTTTGCAGCTAGCTATACTGTGAAGGTGACTGTATTAAAACAGGTGGATGTCTTAAAGGGAAAGCAAACATAATGTATGATGGTAATTTCTCTGTGATATTGGCTTAACCTGCCACAAAGATTGTAGCTTACACAGCAGAAATGAGTGAAGCAATCTTGCTGCATGTGGCAGAATGGGACTGAGCTTGAGCTTTTCTTTCAATTTCCCGCAGCTTTGTGTCTCCATTTCAATCATCACAGGGTGCCTGGGCCTCCTCAGTAGTCCATGTTATTACATTTTATTACAGTCCACTAGACTACAAGGAGAGCATGTCCAAGCAAGCATGTATGTGGGTTTATATGTGGTCCCAAATCCCTGGGACAATGTGCGGCGGTAATCTCTGCCCTGCTCTCTTGGGTAATCCAACTTTCAGTCTAGCCAACACTTAAATTGTGAGTCTATACGGATGAAGGAAGAACATGATTAAAACTAGCAGTGGCCCTGACTCTCGTCCCCAGGGGTCAAAATGAAGCATCTCTTGAAGCAAATGAGAGAAGCAAGGTGCAAAGGCAGAATTTATGAGTGGAAGGGAGATTTGCGCATTATTGTTCAGTCATTCAGGCTTTTGAAACCCAATTCAACAGTTTTCAGATTGTCTCTTAGAACACACAGATTCTCATCCGGTGAAGTGAAAATCGACCCTGAATAATGAAGACAGTTTCAAAACGTGGCAGTTGACTTAAGGACCTGTTTGATGTTAATGGATTCTAATTCACCTTTTTAAACCCTTCTTCACTCATAAACTGTTAATTTCTAAAACAACCTTTACACTGAAAGCAAGAGAGAGAATTTCCAGTGCTAATCTCTTGGCTAAGCTCCTGATAAGGTCCAGTAATAGAAATCAAAGGGGACTTCAGTGCCACCCAACAATGAGTCCATACTGTATGGGGGGGGGGGGGCAGAGAGATTAATAATTGCTCTTCTTAGACTCTGTCTGCCAGTTTATGGGTTGTTTTAAGCACAATGGCAGCCGAGTGACAGTATCAACACTGCTCTTTCCTCGTTCTCTTTCCCACACCCACTCTTAGACACATACGCACTGTCCGTGCTAATGAAGCGACTGAGATTATTAGAGCTGAAAGCCTGGACTGCTTGCTGTTGTTGGCAGTATTAAAAAGCTCTTCTCTGCCTCTGGTAAAATGTCACACACCCACTTACTGGAGGACTGTGGGTGAGCACAACTTACAGCTAATAATGTGATTTGTTCAAGATCTCTGAAGTTTTTTTTTTCTTTTTCTCTCTCCCTCTAAAATCTAAGGTCAGGGGCCAGTGTCAGCTACAGGAAATGTCCTCCTGGGACCCAAGAAAAATAAGTGTCATCAAATTTATTTTTCTTTCTAATTTTCTACATCCTGAAACATCTCACAATTTAAACATTTTCAGATGTATTTTTAATTAAATTTTTTTCAGCATGTCCTCTGTAGTGGACAATCTGCATACAAAAAAAAAACAACTGATGAACTGAACGATTTAACTTTGTATTTAACTTTATATTTAACTTTATATTTTGTATCTTTGGTCATTAACCAAAGATACAAAATAAAAACAAAAAGCCTCTTCCCCGGGCAACAGAATGTGTGATATCTTATTCTAGATGAATTTTGCACCCCCTATTAGTCAAGGCATGTGGATACTTTTTTAAGCCATTGCGTGAAGCCCCTGATAGTTTGATTGGAACACATACTCTGGATGGGAGGAGAGTACCCGGAAATGCATACGCCTGCTGAATGGCCTCTACAACCCAAATTTTAAGAGAGTGTGCAATAGAAAGTGCAAATAAATGCCATGGGAGGCCCTATCAGACCCTACATAGGCATGTCCTACCAGGAGGAGGCCCTGGAGCAGACCCAGGACATACGGGAGAGATTGTATCTCCTGACTGGCCTGGAAATGCCCTGCTTAGGCTGCTGTCCTACAACCCGCCCCGGATAAACAGAAGTGGATGGATGGATGGATATTTATGCACGTCTTAGTTACCATGTCTATGTAAAACTGTGAGCTTACTGACATGGGACTCAAACATTGGAGCCAAATGTTAAACTGACACAACAGGCAGATCATCATATTTTGGAGAACCCTCCACGTCCAAGCCTCCTGAGAAGCAGACTTGTCTGAGTAGTTAAAAAGATCTGAGAAAACTTTTTTTTTTACTGAGAAAAAAAATGCTTTAAATGTTTATTTATTCATTTATTGTTTGACATTCTGTGCTGTTTTATATTAAGATTATTTTCAGCTAAATGCTAACGTTATATTAATGGCATTGTGCGAAAGGAAGATTTTAAAATAGCATTTAACTGTTTGTATGGCTATCTGTAAATAAGATGAATACGTGAATTTAAATAATTGCACAAATAGTAACAACAGGTGCTCTAGAAGGGCAAAAATGAGACAACCCCCAAACAGGAATGTTTTCACTTTATTTTTTTCCTAGCTCTGCATTTTGCTAGAGTCAGTAGTGGTAGCATTAGGCCATACCTGCCATTGGCAGAAGATTTGCTGTGTCTCCCAGCACAGTCTCAGAGCATGGAGGAGACTCCAAGAGACAGGCAGTTACTCTAGGAGAGCTAGACAGGGCCATAGAAGGTCCTTAACCCATCAGCAGGACTGGGATCTGCTCTTTTGTGCAGGAGGAACAGGATGAGCACTGCAGAGCTACAAAATGACCTGAGATAGATAGATAATTAAAGCAGCCACTGGTGTGAAAGTCTCTGGCCTAAGGGCCCAACATCCTCTACTGAGCCCTGCGCTCACTGCCCTGGCACCGTGGAGCCTGACTGGCATTTGCTATAGAATAGCATAATTGGCTGATCCACAACAATGCCCAGTCTCAAGTAGGATGTAGGAATTAATACCACTGACTGGCACCCAGACTCACCTGACCTCAATCCAATAGAAAACCTCTGGTACATTATTTTTTGGTTCACCCAATGCCACCAGGTAACATTTCACATTGTCCAGAAGCTCAGTGATGTTCTAATCCAGGAGGAGATTTTTTTCCCCCATTGAGATCTGATGTGTTTTAAAAGTGTTGATTTAATTTTTGAGCAGTGTGTATTATAAATACACAAGTGGTTGCACACTTGTTTAGTTGAAATTCATAATTCTATTACATAATTAGTACAACTATTAAATATACACACACACACACACACATATATATACACACATACACATATATACATATATATATAGTGTTTGAAAGAGCCATTTGTGATCCCAAGTACACCAGCAAATCTACAACAGAACAGCTAGAAAACCATGTAATGGCCCAATCACACTCCAGACCTCAACCTGACTGAAATTCTGTGCCAGTACATTTAACAGAGCTGTGCATAACCCTCAGTGAACTAAAGGAACATTGTCAAGAAGAGTTGGCCAAAATTCCTACAATGTGAGAGACTGATAAAGAGACTGATAGCAAATGTTTTTTTCTGCTAAAGCGGTTTCTGCAAACCACTGAATCACAGCATAGAGTCCTGTGATTCAAGGGCTTGCAAATTATACCAGATTAAAAACATACCATTTCATGCTGTCAGTCTTTTATTCTTTCATAGATGCTGACAGACTCCTGCAGATTGCTGTGCTTGTAGTGCTAATTATTATTATTCTATAGTTTAATATTTACAAATTTAAAAAAAATTTTTTACTATTAGCTGAAAATGAGAAGTTGTGGAGGATTTTTTTAGAACCATTACTTACATTAAGAAGCAATAAAACACTATAAAACACCTCACTCTACATACAGTGAGTACAGAAAGTATTCAGACCCCTTTAAACTTTTCACTCTCTTTCACTGCAGCCATTTGCTAAAATCAAAAAAGTTCATTTTATTTCTCATTAATGTACACTCAGCACCCCATCTTGACAGAAAAAACAAATGTAGAAATTTTTGCAAATTTATTAAAAAAGAAAATCTGAAATATCACATGCAGGCTTTCATATGTCTTGCACTGAGGAGAGGCTTCCATCGGGCCGCTCTGCCATAAAGCCCCGACTGGTGGAAGCTGCAGTGATAGTTGACTTTGTGGAACTTTCTCCCATCTCCCTACTGCATCTCTGGAGCTCAGCTACAGTGATCTTTGGGTTCTCTCTTTACCTCTCTCACCAAGGCTCAGTTTGGCTGGACGGCCAGGTCTAGGAAGAGTTCTGGTCGTCCCAAACTTCTTCCATTTAAGGATCATGGAGGCCGCTGTGCTCTTAGGAACCTTGAGTGCTGCAAAAATTCTTCTGTAACCTTGGCCAGATCTGTGCCTTGCCACAATTCTGTCTCTCTGAGCTCCTTGGGCAGTTCCTTCGACCTCATGATTCTCATTTGCTCTGACAGCACTGTGAGCTGTGAGCTCTTATATAGACAGGTGTGTGCCTTTCCTAATCAAGTCCAATCAGTTTAATTAAACACAGCTGGACTCCAATGAAGGTGTAGAATCATCTCAAGGAGGATCAGAAGAAATGGACAGCATGGGAGTTAAATATGAGTGTCACAGCAAAGGGTCTGAATACTTATGACCATGTGATATTTCAGGTTTTCTTTTTTAATAAATTTGCAAAAATTTCTACATTTCTGTTTTTTTCTGTCAAGATGGGGTGCTGAGTGTACATTGATGAGAAATAAAATGAACTTTTTTGATTTTAGTAAATGGCTGCAATGAAACAAAGAGTGAAAAATTTAAAGGGGTCTGAATACTTTCAGTACTCACTGTAAAACTATATTATTGAAAAATTGCATGTAAATGATGTAAAAGTACGGTATATAAACGTGTTTATTCCATCCATCCATTTTTTCTGTTTTGCTGGGGCCGGATCATGGGGCAAGAGACTAAGCAATAAAAGCCCGGACCTCCCTCTCCCCGGCCACATCCTCCAGCTCATCCGGAGGAACACCAAGGCATTCTCTAATCTCTCCGGCGTGTCCTGGGTCTGCCTAGGCCATGCGTTGAGGTGAACCCAACTATATCTAGCTGGTATTGCTCAACCTCATGCAGTAGCTCAGGCTCAACCACCAGATGCTCTCCCTTGAGCTCCCTCCCCAGGCCTGGCTCCAGCGTGGGACCCCAGTAATCCTATCCCGGGCAGGGTAAACTGTTCCCTTGATTGTCTCTGGAGCTTGAAAAGGCTTCTTCAGTTAGAGAACTAAAGAAGCCTTTTGAATGAGAGGTGAAACGTCTTCACGAAACAAAAAGGAGTCCAGTCGCCCTTTTTCAAGCTCCAGAGACTTCTACGACCTGGATGACTGAGAACCTACACAGACATGTTCCCTTGATTGTTCTTCCATAGGGGTCATTTGAATCTATCTTTGTATGCACCCTCACCCAGGACTAATTTGCCTCCAGTGGCAAACAGGCAAGAAAATTCATGATAGAACATTGTTTGAGATGAAAAGACACCAATCGCTTTCAACATTTTAATTTGTATAAATTTTTTTTATTTCACTGGGTAAGCACTGCTTCCTTTGCTTGTCCTGATGAAATGCAACTGCTAAAATATGTAAACTTTTCACTGTGGTCACGGAGCCTGAGAAACCGTGCACAAGAGTCTTTGATGATCGGTACTTAAACACAAAGCACTGCACACCTTGATTCAAATTCCTCAATCTGGCTATGTCACATTGATGTTCAGTTTCAAATTCAAAGTACAGCCCTGTATACTGTAATATGCTCCAGCCAGCTACAATAGATTTATAACTAATCAGTGCCTCATATTTCGCGTTGCATGGAACGCGCTCACCCTGTCCTCAGTATGCATTTGTGTTTTATCTCTGGATGAAACATTTTACTGGTAATGTTTTCAGACAGGCTTTTGGAGCCCTGAGTATACTAATGTACATTCCCATTATTCAAAGACACCTCAGCAAAGAGATATGATTTGAGGTGGGAGAGTGTATTATATCATGTCATATCATCCACAGTGTGTTGGAAGCCTCTTCTAACGACAACGTAGGAGTCGGAGTGGGTGGAATGGAAACTTGGTTGCTCATTAATCTGGCCACTGTATTTGACTCTCAGAGCTGAAACAAGCACGAGAGATTTGAATTATGCCATCTTCTTCTAAAGAGCCCAAAAGGAAGAAGACAGGGACCCTGTGAAGATGACATTTACAGGGCAAACCACCAGCACCAGCTCTTTTTCTCATTCTCTTTCTTTCTATCCCCTCTGCATTGCTCACATTTAAACTGAATTCTTGGCAAGATTCAATAAGTGCTTATGTCAGCTGTCTCCTGCATGGCATCACATAGAGCACCCTGTCCACTGGGTGTGTTTTACATTATCATACAAATAGCTACTATACATGCTTGTGAATCACACCCAGATACTGCACAGTTACACTGAGATAAACTGACAATAAAGTCAAATACCTCCATAGATCTTCTTTGATGATTTCTTTTTCTCCCTGGTTTTGCAGTTTAAAGGTCATCACAAAGACATGTTGAGCAGCAGGTGTGAATGGGATGTGGAAGTAAGCATGCATACATGAATGCATACACCCTTCTTTTCTGGTGTTAGCAGCTCAGGGAAGGGATGACATGGCTACTAGGCGGAGAGGAGGGATATGTGTATAGAGCATATAGAGAGAAAAAAGTGGAGAAGGAGGAGGGGGTGATCTAATAAGCTCAAAAGAGAAGAGTCCGTGCTGGGCTGAATGCCCAACACTAGAAAGTTGACTTGCAGAATTGACTTGAGAGCGCGATCCTGAGCTACTTTCATACATATCTGCCATCAGGATCAATGCTCCTGTTGTGGTTAGACTGACTCTAAAATGCTATTATCCCTGTAGTATTAATGCAGGAAATATTTTGCAGAAAAATAAAGTCAGACAAATATTGGCCAGTACCGGTAATACATCCTGTGTGTAGAAGGAGAGGTTCACCCTTTTTTTTTTTTTTTTTTGCTTTCTCCTGGAAAGTCCTTCTGCCAGACATCATTTGAGATTATATAAAGCAACAAAGTTGGAATAGGTAAAGATTTGTGCGCTGAAAAAAAATTCTGTTATTTAACAGAATTTTTCCTATAAAGTTTACAGAACTTTCGTGTTATAAAATTACAAAAAAAACAGAGAGTGAATTAACGTCTAATATAAAATAATGTGAAAAACAGGCACCTGTGAATAATCTTTATTTTTTTTTTTTTTTTAACTGGAAAAGGACTGTACACAAAAGGACTGTAAAAGTTCAACATAATTTCACAAATGTCTGCTCCGGGCCTCTTCCTGGTAGGACATGTCCGGAAGACCTCCCCCAAGAGGTGCCCAGGAGGAATCCTAGTCAGAGGCCCAAACCACCTCAACTGGCTTCTCTCGATGTGGAGGAGTAGCGCCTCTACTCTGAGTCCCTCCTGAATGACTCCAGTCCTCACCCTGTCTCTAAGGGAGAGGCCAGCCACCTTGAGCACACCTGATCTCATCTTATGTCAGACACTAAGCGGGGCTGGGCCTAGTTAGCACATGGATGGGGGAACACCCAGGAATTCCAGGTGCCGTTCAGGGTGGTTGTATCTCGGGAGGTCATCTACTAATCGGAAGGTTGGGATTTCAATGCCTTCCTGCTCCTTCTGCAGTGTGCTTATTGAATGGGTCAAGCACAGAGCTTCGCTGAGGACACTGAGGTTTGAGTACAAGTTAAGATTGTGTATTTTTAGTTTTAGTTTACTTTTTTATTTCTTTAGGGTTATTTTTAAGTTTCACTCACTGTTTGTTGAGGTTTAGTGATCAAAGCTAAATTTAAGGGAAAAAAGTAATGATTTGAGTTAAAATACATCATTTCATAATGTTAATCACACTTTCAAAGAGAATGAGATCTTTTCCAAATCTAATTAATGCTTCTCCAAAACTGCTGTAGATGGTCTGACTATAAAATGCTATTATCCCTGCATCAAAGCAGGGAATATTTTTCAGAATATTAAAGTCAACAACTCTGCAGGCCAAAAATACATCCTGCCATCACAACAGGGTAGAGGGCGAAGTTTGTCTTCAGGGTGCTTTGCTGAAAATAGGTCATGATAGGCTTTAAGTTTCGCTAAGGAGACTAGAATCTTAGTCCAGCTAGAGTGTTTTTTCTTTTCTTTTCTGTTTTCTTTGTTTTTGTAAATTCAGTGTTAATAGAATTTTGTATTATTTCATTAATTCTTAGTTTTATGCTGAAGAGTATGATTGCTTGTTTCAGTTTAGTTTTCCTTGTTTGAAAATGTCTCATTCCAGGTTTTCCAGTTTTTAATTCAGTTTTTAGTATTTTTAATTGTTACAATATTGGGGTTTATGTTAGGGGTAAAATTTAATAAGTTCAGAACATGTATTCCAACATAATAATCTAACTTTAGTAACACCCTGGTTCAGGGTACAGAAATTGAGTCCTTCAGAAAGTTTCCTGGAGAAAGTTCTTGCCGTAGGAAAGCCAGATAGTACAGCACTGAGATTCTGAAGAAACTGGGAAGTCAGCTATCATGGCCTCTTTCAAGTGTAGCTATTCAGACTGGGAAGACCTCCTTTGACTTTGAGACATAGTCACACAACTTGAAGACATTGTGCATCAGGGGCCTTCATAATTACTAAGGGAAAAAAGACAACAACAAAAAAAAAATGTAATTAAGGATCATTTTACATTCAAATTTGTACAACCTGACCTCCAAAGATTATTGTGTCATGGGTTTCTACACAGTAGAAAGCCAAATAACAGCCAAACCTTTGTTGATTGGACTGGATCTGAAACTACACCCAGTAATTTAACTAGATTTTAATTTATGACTAAAAACAGTATTAATGTACAGTACCAGTCAAAAGTTTGGACACTGGTACCGCATTTGCTATGCAGTGAGTTGAAACAATTCGTGAAAGAAATTGGTCCTTCACAGAGGATTCGAACTGTTTTGTCTCCCAGAGGTCTTTTTGTTATAGCCCTCTGAGTTAGTCCTAAACAAAATAAAGAGCAAAAACATTGCCTCTGACTCAGCTTAAAGTACACTGCAAATCCCCTTATGCTATTGCTCCATGTTGGATACCTGTCAGACGTGTGTGTGTGTGTGTGTGTGTGTGTGTGCATGCGTGCGTGCACGGGCACATGTTGATGTTGGATGCTTTAAGAAAATGAAGGACTAGGGGTAATGTGTGTCTGAATATTTTAATTATTGTGAGCTATTTGAGTAGATTATCTGCTGTGTCATATGTTCTCGGGGCTGCAAGCAGACAGGCATGTCAGTGAAACCTTAATCTGATTTTCTCTACCCAGCATGCATTTGCATCATAAGGCTTTGCTCCTTCCTTTTATTCTCTTTTTTTCACATGTTCTACATTTGACAGATCCAGGATCTTCAGAATATGAATTAGACAGCATTCTATGACATGTGACTATGTGTGACACATGCACTATGAAGTGAATTATTATGAGTCATAGCTCAAGGTTCATTCTGTGATAGGAATAGTCTACGTGTTTTTCTTCCTCCCTCAGTGTCCCGAGCAGAACTTAATGCATCAGCAGTGTGCTGTGTGTCTAACGGCTGGGGGTGAGCCTTGAGGCCCATCCTTGGAGCGAGATTATGTGTGGAATACTGAGCAGAGACAGAAGACACTCCTTCTCTTCTCAGCAAGTATTACATGTTGAAGCATTAATGTTAGACACTACAAAGGCCTCAGCTGAAGTCAAAACTCATCTTTTTTCTAACCTTTTGTCTCTGTAAAATTTTAAATGAGAACATTTTTGCCTTGGAATTATCCTGCAATTTAAAGTCTGTCAATGTGACCATGAACGAGTATGGTTGCCATAAAGGCTTCACAAACACACCCACAGAATTCATTCATTCATTCAATTTAATATTATTTATAGAGCGCCAAATCAGAACAACAGTTGCCTCAAGGTGCTTTATATTGTTGTCATGGTTTGTAGTAGATGATACGGAAAGTGATGAGTGAGGACCCAGAATGCAGTCAATGTAGGCGAGCAGCTTTGAATCAAACAAAAGGAAAGCTGTTTATTTAGGCAGGTGGAAGACGGACCAAAAGGCAAAAATATAAAGGCCAAAAAGAGAAACTACCAGGACTAGAAGCTAGCAAAGAGATCAGAAAGAAAACAGGATGCATGAAAGTCCAAAACACAAAAACAGTTCTGGCGGTCTGCCTGGTGATGGGGCAAGATAGGGAAGATATAGCAGTTCTGGGGGCCGCCAGGCCATGGGGTCAAATGTAACCGCTCTGGGGACCACCCAGGCCATAGAGTGAGAAAGTGACCTGTGGTGGAGTAAGACTGTGGGCCGGCCAGGTGGCCAGCAGCAGAGACAGAGTAGCTCAGGAGGCCAGCGGCAGATTTAGAGCAGCTCCGGTGGCTTGGCTGAGGAGTTGGGACTCCCCAAGACACAGAAGAGGAAGCCAGCAGTGAAGCCTTTCTTGGGACCAGCCAGGAGGCCAGTGATGGAGTCCTGGGGCTGCTCGGCAGGGCACACAGTTGTGTGGGCTCAGGTTGCTCCAGTTCAGGCTCAGGACACTCAGGTTGCACAGGCTGGTGCTGTGCAAGGAACACCGCCAACACTCTCAGTGGCTGGGGCTGTTAAGGGCACAGAGCCATCGCTCCTGACAACTGGGGCTGCACAAGGACACACAGCTGTCTCACCTGATGACTGGGACTGCAAAGCAATCACTGCCAACTCCAGAGGCTAAAACTGAGGCCGGAGCCTGGCTGCCTTCACCAAACAACAAGAAACAAGAACAGGAGCATCCGTCTCTGGGGAGGCTCCGGGTGGAGCTACAGTCTCTGGGAAGGCCAGTACAGATGCACAATAAACAGGTTTTTGGGGGAGCAGGCTGTGGAATACAAAGCTCAGTCTTTATACTAGTAGGCTCAATATGCAACACTCAACTTCACTCTTAGCTGGCTCATAAACATGAAGTTCATTCTCGGGTCGGGGGCTTTTGGCCTGAGTAAACACAGTCCTAGTGTGTGAAGAAGAAGAAACAGCCTTTATTGTCCTGCAAAGGGGAAATTCAGGTGTAACAGCAGCCACAGATATAAAAAAAATCACAGTTGAAAAACAATATATAAAAAACAAGATTAACAATAACACTAATAATAACACTACTACTACTACTACTACTACTAATAATAATAATAGTAATAACATACTGTACAGGAATATACTAGAAATAATACAAAAAATACTGTTCAGTTTTAGGTTGACTCCAGAATGTACAAGATAGACTATTTACAGTACTATATATACAAACACCAGCATGGATGTAAATGCTATTGATTTAGATTTTGTTGGGAGCAGTGATGGTTATTATAGAGTCTTACAGCTGCTGAGAGGAAGGATCTGCAATAACGCTCCTTTTTGCATTTAGGGTACAGCAGTCTGTCACTGAAGGAGCTCTCCAGTTCAGTAATAGCTTCGTGCATGGGGTGGGAGACATTTTCCATCAGTGATGTTATTTTAGTCAGAGTCGTTCTGTCTCCCACCACCTGCACTGGGTCGAGAGGACATCCTAGGACAGAGCTGGCCAGCTTAGAATTAGATAATTTCCCAACAGGAAACACAGACTCAAAATGAACAAACTCAGGAACAGAATACTCAGTGTTAATATTTACTGCCTCAACCACATAATACTTAAGCTGTGTCCAAATTCAGGGGCTGCATCCTTCAAAGACCCGGTCTACTTTGGAGCCCGCAAAGACCACTAAGGCCGTAGTGATGGGTCGGTCACGAACAAAACTCTTTTAAATGAGGTAAAACGGTCTGTCGGGAATGTTGCCATGAATATGGCTTGTTTATGACGTCTTGTTGTCAGTTTACTTTCATGTATATAAACCAAATCTTTTTCACTCATCTTAATCCTGGGATTGTCACTCGTCCAATATTTACTGGACAAGATGTCAATTTGCAAGCAATTTGTGGCTGCAAATGAGAGGCGGAAAAAACATTTTGGCTCTTTTGCTTAGGCCAAAGTTTTTTATCCTTTTGTGTGCTCCGGCACCTGTTTGGCCAGTTAAAGTGTAAAGTGCAACACTGTGTGGTCAGTGAGGCACACAGCTTGTCTATTAAATGTGAGGGGTAGAACTTTAATATATTTCTGTTGGTTGTTATTATTTTTATTGATATTTATTTTATTTATTAGATTTATTAGCGTTTCAAACTGAACAGGCATATTTTAATATAAATAGTTTTTTTTACTTAAGGTTGATATTAAAACGTGAATAATTTGTTCTTTACATTATTTGTGATTGTTCTTTCATGTCAGAATGTTGTTTAATTAAAGAACCAGTTCTATTGCCAGTCAACCTACATAAATGCATTTTTGCCCAGTATTAAATGTTTTCAACCAATAAGACATATCAAACATTGCACTTGTGTGTGCTACTAAATTATTTTTGTGCTACTGAAATATTTAGCTTGCTAGTACCAGTGTGGCCGCCTGATAAAGTAAGCGTACAGGCCTGGAATGACTTGTTCATTATGCTTCATAAAAGACTCAACCCATTTTGTTTGGTGATTTGCCCACATCTTATGATTATAAAACATACATATGTGAATTATACATGCCATAATATAGGTGTACACAACACTGTTTTTCCAAGAAACATTTGAAAAAGAAGAAAGTAAAAGATCAAATTGTGACAGTGGTGGTGGATAACTTTTTCCAAAAAATGGCAGAGGGCTAAAGCAGCCAAAGAATAAACTTAAAAGTAAGTTTAAAAGTAAGTACTGGGTTCTAGCTTATTTATTCAGCGGTAAAATGTTTACAATAAAGAAGAGCATAAAACATAAATTAGACTACATATCAGCAAGGTTACATTATATTAGTGACATTAGTCAGTCCTCAATGTGGCTCAGGCTCAGGTTCCACTTGCTTTGAAAGAGAGGTTATGAATACATCCTGGTTTTCATTCAGCTGAATATCAAGTCCCAGTACAAATATCAGAATTCATTACACTAACATTAGCTTGGTTATTTTGCTACCTGAGCTGGTTCTGTTTGGTGGTGTCCAGCCAAACAGATGGTAACATTAGCTTTAGGCAGAAATGAGCAGGCAGTTCACTCCTTAGGCTAAAAGAAAGGTGGTTTATTCACAGGAGTCAAGCATTTGGCCAGTGATTTGCATTTGATTTAGCTGTTATCTTATTTAGAACCCCAGATAATCAGACAGACATTAAATGTGGAAATACTCCTTCTCTTATGTACTATTTTTGTACTGGTTTATACCACCTGAACCCATCGCCTTTCATCTCTCCTGCCCCTTTTTCCACTTTTTCTTATGTTTTTTCTCTGATTGAAAAGTACAAATTAGTTATATGTATTTATAAGTTTAAACTGTGTTTTAATTCTGGAACTTAACACACGTTTTAATTCCCCTTGTCTAAGAACTGCAAGTGTTGATAGGAGAGACTGAGAAACCCACTGCAGCAGATCATCTGTGGTATCTTTAAGGGAGAGGTGATGGGGACAGATGATCTCCACCCCTGATGATATTCCAGGGCAAATTCAGCAGTGAGGAAGTGAGGAAGAGAAGGAGGAAGAAAAGCCAGTCAGCACTAGCTGAGATGTGGAGAGAAGAACTGGGGGAGAATAGACAGGCTGTTCTCTCTTTGTGAAGGACTACTAAAAAGGATTAAATTAACTAGTTATCAGTCCAAAATCCATATTTTCAGATGTTTTAAAGAACTATATTTGTCTCCTCCATGTATAATACATCCATATATATTCCCTTAAAAGATATTTGTCTCTGAGATGATTAGAAGAAGATATAAAGTGATATGAAATAGAGATAAATGCATCTTGAATTTTTACAGAAGCACAGTAACTGAAACAAAGTTAAAGTTCACCACTGGTAATTTTTAATTAAACATATTTCATACTTTAATAAAATATATTTGATATTGGCCATATTATATTATTAACATTATATTGTTTGCTAGCTAATGCTAACATTACTGTTGGCTAAGGGCAAGCAGCCTATTAATCTTGTTTTTACAGGCCAATGGTCTCCTGGCCTCAGATACATCATTTACATGAAACAACTCAGTTTAATCTCAGTAAATGTAAGAGAAATCAGATAAAATGATGATTGCCATCTTACATTACATTCAATGTACAAAGACAGCTCACTTGTGTTCATGTACATTTTCAGCTGATTTCAACTCTCCATTTAAGGCGTAAACAGAAACATGACAACTATACATGGGGCTGGAGCCTATTCTAGTTGACACAGGGTGAGAGGTGGGATTGACAGGTCATTGATCTATCACAGGGCCAACACAGAGAATCACCAAGTAACCTAGCATGCATGTCTATGGACTGGGGAAGGAAACATGAGTATCTGGCTGACACTGAAACCTGACATTTCTTAAGAAGATAACTTCCCCAGAGAGAACTGTTGAAGTGAAGGAGTTTGAGGATAAACAGTTTGCCTGAGATCGACAGTTGGAATGGGCCTGCAGTGATTCAAATGCTGAACTGGTCTCTCACAGAGTAGAGAGAGCTGACACTAAATGCAAAGTCGATTTACCAGCCAATCTACTTTCCTATCCAACTCTATGGTCATAAGCATGCTGTAGACGACTGAAATGGGTTTCATTTATAAAGTCTCTGAACCCTGTTAAGAACAGATTTTTTTTAAGCTTACAGGGAGTTTAAAGGAGTCAGGTGAGGGGATTTGGTCATTTTTAACAGGATATGACCTGGACCCCTCGAGAGGTATTTGAACAGGTCCAACTAGGAGGAAACCAAGAGGCACACCGATAGACTGTATATAAAAGAGGGTGGTAGCTTCTTGGTTTTAAAAGTAAAGCCAGTGCAATAAACCTGCAGTCTTTATGAAGCCCAGTTGACTTGTGATTGAGAAGTCAGTGAGCATTCAGCACGCAGGGACAGTCTGTGGGTATGTCGTATGCCATTTTCATAAAAATTCTATTAAAACATGAGCCACACTGTTACACTGAGTGGCTTTCTCCATCATTAGAAAGAATACACATGCTGTTTAATTAATTCTAACTCAGTCGACATATACCGTCCTGCTGCTCCAAAATAATCATTAGGAGGATCAAATATCCATGGTGTACATGGAGACACTACTTGGGATTTTTAATGGATCGGAACTATCCATCGATCCATTTTCTGCTGCTTATCTGGGGCCAGTTTGCAGAGGCAGCAGCCTGGAGAAACCCAGACCCTCCTATCCTCAATCACCTCCTCCCACTCATCTCGGGAAACACCGAGGCTTTCCCACACCAGCCGAGAGATATAATCTCTCGAGTGTGTCCTGGGTCTACCCCGGGGCCTCCTCCCAGGAGGATCACAAACCATTTTAACTGGCCTTTTGAAGCCTTTTGGAAGTGGCTCTATAGGTAGGGACTAGTGGTTCTAGTCCCTCCAGAATAACTAAACTCCTCACCCTATCTCTACCTTGTGAAGAAAGTTAATTTTTGCTGCTTGCATCTGCAGTCTCATTCTTTTGGGCACTACCCAGAGTTTGTGCCATAGATGGAGTTAGGGACATAAATCGACAGCTTTACTTTTACACTCGACTCTCTCTTCACCACAACAGACTGGTACAGCGTCCACATCACTGCAGACACAGCCCCAATCTCCCAATCCTGTCCTCCTTTCATTCATGAGCAAGACCCCAAGATACATGGGGTCTTGCTCATGAATGAAGTGGGCACTCTACATTTTCTGGCTGAGAACCATGGCCTCAGATTTGGAGGTACTAATTTTCATTCACACTGCCTCACACTCGGCTGTGAACTTCTCCAGTGCAAACTGGAGGCCACCACCTGATAAAGCCAACGAAACCATATCATCAAGGTGAGATCCTCAAGCCACCAAAGTGGAAGCCTTCTGCCATTTGACTCCACCTAGAAAATCTGTACTTAAAAATTATGAACAGAATTGGTAACAAAGGCAGCCCTGGCAAAGTACAACATCCCCTGGGGAATGAGTCCGACTTATCGCTGGCAATGTAAGCCAAGTTCTCGCTGCGGTACAGAAACTGAATGGCTTAGAATAACGGGCAGACAGCCTACACTCCCAAAGCACCTCCCACAGGATCTCCTGAGGAACATTACTCACATGCACACTCCAATATCCTCAAGAGGATAAAGAGCTGGTCCAGCACTCCATGACCAGGACAAAAACCACACTGTTCCTCCTGAATCTGAAGTTTGACTAATGGATGAACTCTCCTCTCTGGTACCCTGACACAGACTTTCCCAGAGAGGCTGAGGAGTGTCATCTCCCTATATTTGGCGCACACCCTCCAATTAGCCTTCTTAACAATGGAAACCACATCCCCAGGCCTCCGAATCCATAGGCACAGTCCCAGATCTCCACATGACATTAGAGAGATGTGTCAACCAAGACAGCCCTACAGCATCAAATGCCTTAAGGAGCTCAGGGTGAATCTCATCCACCCCAGGGTCTCTGCCATCAAGGAGCTGTTTAACTACCTCAGTGACCTCATCCCTAGTGGTGGGCGAGTCGTCCCCTCATCCTGAGACTCTGTTTCCTCTACAGAAGGCATGTCACTGGGGTTGAGGCGTAATCCCTTTCACGTCCCGATTATATCCTCAGTTGGAGTCGGCAGCTATTGAAGATCTCACAGGCTTCTGCCAGATGGTCCCATTGCTGAGTCAAAAAGTCTTTACAAAGATTTTAAAATGGAAGAAAGCAATGAACGCATTAGATAGATAGATAGATAGATAGATAGATAGATAGATAGATAGATAGATAGATAGATAGATAGATAGATAGATAGATAGATAGATAGATAGATAGATAGATAGATAGATAGATAGATAGATAGATAGATAGATAGATAGATAGATAGATAGATAGATAGATAGATAGATAGATAGATAGATAGATATGCTAAAGTTTGCATGAATGAACACTCACGGTTTCAGAAATACAGGTACAAATATAAATGCCCCTACACATCTACCCTGTTCCAGTACTGCTTGATTAGGCCTCTGCTCAGGACTGTGTGGGTGCTGACAGTCTGAATGACAGAGCAGGCATTTTTAGACTTGTCAGAGTAGGGAAAGACATAGTTGTTGCAAATATTAATGAAGGCTCCATTCTGAATCAAGTGTCGCATTTAGCCATGGCAGTGTGACAATGAGAAAGCAGGAATGATAGCAGGATTCTCAGATTTGAATTGAAGCAGCTAATGACATTCAGCCAACACATTTTATAACTTTTCCTTCTGTGACATGTCAAAATGCCTTTCACGAGAAAGGCCAAATGATATTTAGTGTGACTTACTTTACAGTTAATGTCTCTGTGCACCTATAAAGGCAGATCATTTTACAGCTTTATAGAGTTTAATAGGACATGGAGCTGAGCAAAGGTCTAATGAGCAACACTATCTGAAAACAACTATGCAAATGTAACAGGGATTTACTCTTTAATCTGCCCTGCAAAGATTGAATGATACCAGACCCAGAAGAGTTTTTGCTCCTTGTTTGACATTTAGAACAATAGTATGGTGAGAATCTCAAAATGGAAGGGCTACCCCCTTTTTATCTTCCTTTTTAAAGAAAAAAAATTGAATATATTTATCTGATGGAAACCAGAGACTTGCAATTAAACTGATAAGAAAGAACAAAGAAAAGAAGTAAAAACACAGGATCTGACAATATATAATAAATACAGACCTACTACACAAACATTAACAGATGTCCACTGCTCATTATTGCTGCTGAGTGTGCAGGTTTATCCAGATTTGTCTTATAATATTGTTGCTAAACTCCGGGACAATTTATTCTTCACCCTACAGCACTTGACTTTAACACAATCATACATATTGGTACTGGTATACTTGGTAATTATTGTATGTATTTTACTTTACAATATAAAGCACCTTGAGGTGACTGTTTGGTGTCATTTGGTACCGTACAAATAAAACTGAATTGAATTGAACTTCCTTTAGAGTCTTGAAGATATTTCACATGTGAAAGGCTTCTTCAGTTCTAAAAGCTGAATGTGAGGCTGTCACAGCATACCAGCACATGTCAGGACATCTTTATGGGTTTCTGTCCCACCCTGCCATCATGTGAGTTTTGCAAAAACAAGTTCAAATCCAGCAGAAGAGCAAATCCTGAAGGATGTGATGAGATAGACGACATATCAGATTAAACAAAGATGGGGTGAAGGAGTTCAGGGGGCAATTTCTAAATCACGCATGGTCTTAATACTAATCCCGTGGGAATAGCTTTTTGACAGTTTTTGTGACTGCGCCTTTACAAGACACTGATCTTTGAATCAAATGTTGCTATTAGATTTTATGGCTGTAATAACATTTCATTTACCTCGTTGGGTGGAGGTCACTGCAGATTATATATTTGTCAGGATAGATTTGGGATGTGTGAGTCCCCCATCCTTGTTGACACATGTTAATATTGGATATAAGAAAATTAAAAAATCTGTATTATTATACATTTCTGACAAAGACATGCAAGTATGCAAGTTGTATGCAAAGTACGCAAAGCTGCAGTTGTAATTTTAACTCCTCGATCTAAACTCTTCTGTCACAGGTGACATACAGAATCAGCACTTTTTCAATGACACCACCAAAACTATAACAACGTAGGACACATCTCTGCAGTGTGTAAGAGCCTTTTCACTAAAGCAGATACTCGTAGTTGCTTGGCAAGATAAAAAGACTTTCTCCAGGTTACCAAAGCATAAAAACATTGTGCCTCAATATTTTCCATTCATTTGTGGAAGATGAGGAAAGAGACCAGACCCCTTTACCACTACTTTAATCCAAACTAAACCCTCCCACTGTTCACACCCCCCCCCCCAAATTGATCTCACTCTAATTTCAAAGATCTCCTTCTTTAATCTTGGCAGAATACCTTACCCTCTTTTTATATTGGATGCAGGATACACGGTGTCCATGTGCATGTATTGTGGAATTTGATCAATTGTGCACTAATCCAGCAGGCATCAACCAAGCATGCGGTCCATGAATAGATCAGTCAAAGCCTTTCAAACATATGTGTAAAGGCTTCACGGCTTCGGAATCAACTGAAGCATTAGCGGTATGATAAAAAGTATCCGCCAAAAGTGTTTTAACCTCCTCATAAGATACATTTAATCTAGCCTATCAAATGACAGAGCTTTTACTGTTAACCATATCCACAATCTGCCCATAACATTACCAGTGAATTTTAGTTGTAACCAAACCTTTCCTTTTTGATTGTCAAAGGCAAAGAAACCTTCTCCTTCAGCTCACAGCCTCCAAGCCAAGCTGGAAAACAGCTTGTATGAATAAGTACCAATTTCTCACTAACCTTTCATCCATCCATTTTCTTCTGCTTATCCAGGGACGGGTTTCTGTTAAGTATTTACCAGCTTTCAGAACCTGAAGGATATATACCAGTATGAAGTACTTGCAGTTTGCTTGCCTGGTAATATTTACCTGATCCTTGGCCTCTGGTTGAAAATGTAAACTGCTCTCCAACCATGCAAAGTTGCACATTTAAACTGCTGAACTTATCTACGTGTCCAACGTAATTTATTCAGGTATTCTTGACAATTTTCACACTGAGTAGAACATCACTCTGCTTTTCCCTATCTGTGCTTCCCTGAGAGTGATGCCAGCTTAGGAGAACACATGGAAATCAATCTGTGTTCAGTATTGAAAAATTATGAAACAAAACAAGCTACATGAAGCGAGAAAAAGAGATGTGTGGTGATAGTACCAAAAAGTACCACCATCCCGCACATGGGAACAGTTAATCTGATATTACAGAGATATATAATTTGGCACTGTGGCTATAAATATAAATAAATATATAAATAAATAAATAAATATCTATATCTATATAGATAAATAGATAGATAGACAGATATAGAGATATACCTATAGATATAGATAGATATATATACAGCTCCAAACACACTGATTTCCCATGATGCTCCAGTTAATGGAGCTTCTCCTTATGGAGTACTGAGGCTCTCTGAGGACCCTCAGAGATCTACTGGTCTTTCATCAGCCTCGGGGCATCTTCACTACTGCCTTAAAAATAATTACTGAACAGCTGAAACGCAGAGCAATATTTCTCCTGTCGCCACTCTCCTCCACTACACTGCATCCCTGAGGCCTGATTGCCAAATCATTTGAAGTATGATATGAATGAGGTAAGACAAACTGAAGCTTATGCATGAATAACAAATAGGGGATGTAAGTTTCTGTCTTTTGCAGTTCCTTAAACTTTAAGATAAAGATTTGATCTGACATTTGGAATTTGTATTCCTCAAATTTAAATCAAAGACAACTGACAGTAAGCTTTAGTTTTCAGTTACTCATGTTTGAATGACACTATTGATCTGAGCAGCTAAACTAGATTCCCTGCAATCTGATACAGGGCACAAGTTGATCTTTGGAAGGGAACATAAAGGTCTTTGATCAGTTACTGTTGTCACCGAAAACTCTTTTATGCCTTCCAATCATTTTTTTCCTTTTCTCTTTCTCCTGTTCATTCTGTGTTCCCTCACATACTGGATTCTTCCCTTTTCCCCCTTTTGACTCCTTGGTTTTCATCTTCAAGCACCTTTCTTCTTTTGCCTCTTCCTCTGCAGCTCTGCGAGCAGAACTGCCACTCTACAAACTCCTGCAGCACTTATAAAATGGATGCCCTGCTGAGACCAGCCACCACTCCTGGTGTGAGTGGGAGATGAGAGGTATTGTGGGAGAGAGAGAAATGAGATGACAGAGAAGTAAAGAAACAGCCCCAGAAGTGGGGCCCCTGAATCATTGCCAGTTACAAGCTATGAGCATCTAGCAGGAGCTTAGCTGTTTAATTTTATTTGGCATTAAAGGCTTTTGTTTCCAGGGCTTCCACTGATACAGCGACTATTAGAGGTGCATAAGAAAAACAATAGCATTAGTCATTTGTTAAAACCCATTAAGCAGCTGTTGTTGAACTTTTCTTGACAAGGACCTCTTGTGGCTGTAAGAATGACTCTTATCTGTGAAGAGCAAAAGCATAGGCAGCATGATATTCCTTAATCTAAGACTAACCCCTAACTCCAACCAAGCAGCAACCTCTGAAAAACAAATGAACCAAACAGGGTGGTGCCAAAGACTGTAATTCCTCTCATGGCCACTTGAGGCTGATTCAATAAGACAACATCTCCATAGACTCCCATGTTAAAATGTTAAAACAGCAATTTTGCCAACAGAAATAATGCTTCAGCCTTCATCCTACAAAAAGGGTTTTGGTGCAATGAAGTTTCTCCTTCATTAAAACTGTATGGTGGGTGATTATTTTTTTTCTGAGGTGTAATGTTAGGAGAATAGCCATTTTGATTGACAGGTGGATAATGGACGGATAATGAGAATATGTCTATTTCAGCTTTTTGTAAGTTCATAACTAATTCATGCCATGGTATATACAAGAGTTCAGCCAAATTATATTTTGACGGTTATCAAACCTAGACACAGCTGACGTGTCTTTATTGTTTTACAATCTAACTCTAAATATTTATCTTAACAACAATGTATCTAACTTTGTAGTTAGTTTCCTATCAGCTATATGATGATATGATAATTTTAAAAAAAAAACAGTAAAATAAAAGTTTTCTGAAGCTTAATTACTATAAATTAACCATTATCAATTTTTATTATAGTCTTAGGTCAACATTGCTGAAAACATGTTTTTATTTTCTAAAGATGCAGTTGTTGCTTTCCTGATTTCTGTGGGATTATGAAAGCATCCACAATTTGCTTAAATATTTTCTGCTGTGAGAAGGCCCTCCACTTCCACTGTGGTAGTGTGTGTATCACCACACTCCATAATCAAACACGATAATGAAAAATGCTCAGACTTAATAAGCAGCATCCACTGTAATCCAAATGTTTTCACAGTTTAAATGTTTTGATGATGTTTTTGCCTTTTGATTTCAGTATTCAATAGTCAATTTTCACTTGATGTGACTCATTCTCAAGTCACCTCTCCCATGGGATTAAGCTAACATAACATAAAAACAATTAACAAACACAATATTTATATCTAACTCAGTATTTATTTTTCTCTTTTTTATTGATTAATTTCAACGAGTAATATGTTCACGTGCAAATTTACTTGGCAGGACTTTATTTTTCTCATGTTCTTCCCTTTCCTCCAGATGTGGCACCTGCCCAATCTGTGTGTGTGTAAATGGTATTAACAAATCCCTCACAGACACACCTTTCATTCATCTACAATCAAGTTACTTAAATTCGACCTTCTTGCCAGGTTGTTAAATTACTCATGTGGTAGTGTAGCCCAGTTGTAGTTTGCTAGTATGCTGTCCCAGCCTACAGCTCAAGTTTGGATTAATTTGCTTGCCTCTCCCCCACCCAGAGAACCTAATGGAAAGCATGCCTTGGTTTTGTCTGCCTGCCTGACCCACTCTTGCCCACACCTATGGAAGAGTTTGGAAGATACCCAGATGAAAGGAGGAGAGACCTTTTGTTTCTGCCTAGTCCCTCACAAGTGAAATCTGGTTTAAAACCCACTGTAAACCCTCAGCTCACAGCCTCCAAGCCAAGCTGGAAAACAGCTTGCATGAACAAGTACAATTGCTCACTAACCTGTTTTTGTTAAATACTTACCAGCTAACAGTACCCACAGTATAAATACCAAATTGAAGTACTTATAGTTTGCTTACCTGTTAATACTTACCTGATCCTTGGCCTCTGGTTGAAAATGTAAACTGCTCTCCAACCCTGCAAAGTTACTCACTGTACAAGTTGTACATTTAAATTGCTGAACTTGTACAGTTTGAGTTCATTCGGGTGTTCTCTGATATTTTCACCTTTGCCCTTCCCTTTCTATGCTAACATAGTGATAGTCATCATCCCTGCAGCTTACTTTATTCATGGTTTCACAGCTTTGTTGGATTGACATGAAGGTAAATAAAACAACCTGAGCAACAAGATCTTAGTGTGACACAACATGCTGAACATTTCTACAGACATGTATGAGTTTTGCAAAATTTTCTAGACACACCCACTAGAGATGCTTCGCTTTGCCTATCCTCTTGTCTTACATGATCAAAGTGCAGATTGCCTGTATAATACTTACCTCAGTGTGATGTGCTCATATTTATATTTGTCTATTATCACTTACCACATGCACACTGAATGTTTCACTCGGAAACAATGGAAATCATC
Source organism: Pterophyllum scalare (assembly GCA_024447675.2). Taxonomy (NCBI): domain Eukaryota; kingdom Metazoa; phylum Chordata; class Actinopteri; order Cichliformes; family Cichlidae; genus Pterophyllum; species Pterophyllum scalare. Next base: position 9,656 of record JAMQGT020010266.1, on the reverse strand, counting down.
ATGGACTTCACTTAATTAAACCAATTAAAAACAGATTAACTCAAAAGGGGAGAAAATGCAAAACACTCCATGATCAAGCTTACAGATTTTTTTTCCAATATTGCATTTACACAATATTTAATTACTTTGAGGTTTACAATGTGGATTTGGGATGCAACTGACAATTTTTGAATTGCTTGTGGCTACAAATTCTGTAAGTGCAACTGCAGCATGTTTAAGGAAAAATAATATTGTTATGGCTGACATGACTGTTGGATATAGTTCTGTTAAAATAATTTCCTGTTTTATTTTGTAATTCCTGGTGTCTTTAAATTGTGTCAGTTATATTTACTGTCCTTGTTTCTGCTGCCTTATTGGATTCCTGCTATGCGTAAATAAAGATTTGCCTTTTGCCTTTTTGGAATCTGCATTGAGTCCACATTCCACAGCACATGACATGAACACCATACAGAATCTTTTGGGTATTGTCAAGAGGAAGCTGAGAAACACCAGCCCAAGCTTGTCTATATTTTTCTGGGCTTTTCTAACATGTCAGCATGGACATTTTGGTATCGTAGATCCCTTTTTGATTGACCTTAAGAAATATTCTGATATTTTGAGATACTTGATTTATGATTTTTAATGATTAACATATGAAACATACGAAGGAAAAAACTAAAAGGTAGAACTTTTAACATTGTACAGTTTTGTATTGTTACCCAGCTCAACTTTAAAGTATATCTGCTAACCAAGAGTAAAATCATGGCGCAAGCACTCGACAAAATGACTAACAAAATTGAAACCTGCATCCAGCTGCTGAGCTCAGAGGTTAAGGTTTTATGTGCGTGCATCCTTGTGTGTGTGTACGTGGATGTAGAATGTGTTTGGTGATTATTACAGTGGGAGTGCAAAGCCACCATCACACTGGGGGCTAATGGCCTGAAGGCACACACATGGCAGTATCACTTGATGTAGAGCTATTGCTGTACAATTGGTTTTGTAATCTCTTGAGCCTTCGTGACCAGGAAACCTATGAGCACAATGGGCCTGTGCAATGCTTAGCACCATGTTTTCCTCCATCAGTCACAACATATTTAACTTAAAATAGTGGAAGATGCACTATGTATCCAAGACTGAAGAAGACGGTGGTGGTGGTAGTGGAAGGCTTGCTGACTGGAGGATGCTCTACAGTTACCCTCTGCTAGATGTAATTCATTCACTGTTCCACTCTTTTCTATCCACATTCACACCATCCACAGTATTATTTCCCATTAGTCCTGTTTTGTGAACAAGTCTTTGTGTTTTTGGTAAATCTCCCAAGGAAATGCAGTGGAAGCAGTGTAGTGTAGTAGGATGAACATGTAGAAAAGCTGACCTCAGAGTGTAAATGTACTGCTGGGACCGGTGCTGCCAACCCAGTCTGACAGCAAAATGTGTAACAGCTACATCTGTTCCCAGATATATCAGTTTCCCATTAAATCTCTACAAATCTGTACAGTGCATGTTTTTTCTTTTGGTTTGTTCGGGCATCATATAACTGTCTTTTTTTTCTCTCTCTTTGCAGATTACAGACAGAGGAGCATTAGTTAAATGCAGGATTTTGATAAAGGAGACTGTGGTACAATTATTTTTCAGTATTATTTTACTGTTTTTTTCAGTTCAGAAGAATTGGAGCACAAGCATGTTCACAGTTCTAAAAATGGGAGAAGAACTGTTCAGTATAATTCAGCAACAGTATTGATTCCAATACAAAAAGTATCCATTTGATGATTAGGGTTTTATTAATCACAAGACCCATTCTGCTTCATGTGGTGTTTACAGAACCTAAATTAGGCTAAAAGTATTAATCTTGTCATACTTGTTAGTGGCAAAGATAATTATGGTGGCTGTAGCTCAGGAGGTGGAGCAGGTCATCTACTAATTGCAAGGTTGGTGGTTGGATTTCAGGTTTGCATACCAAAGTATCCTTGTGCAAGATACTGAACTGCACGTTGTCCTCTGATGTGTTCATTGGAGTGTGAAAATAGATAGAAAACACTTAGGTGTAGAAAAAAGTGTTAATATGAATGAGGTATAGAGTGCTCGAGTAGAGTACAAAAGCACTATAGAAGAACCAGTCCATTTAACATTTATTACCAACTCTACATACATGTTCATCTCTGCCATTCATTCATTCTCATGACTCTCAGAAACTCCACTTACATTGCCAGAAGGCAGCTGGTTTCAGTGACAAACCAGTGTTAAACCTGGTGTTTACCCTACCTGCTCAGCGTGAAACAGACATATAAACTAAACAGACATTTCCAGAGGACAATGGGATCACTCTGACTTGTCGCTGCTTTAGAGCAGCAAAAAATAAAATAAAAATATAGTCAAATTGAAATGAGTGCGAGTGAAAGATGGCTGACCAGAATCTGCAACATGATGATGTCATTTCTGTACACTACATTTTAACTTTTTCAAACTGATATCAATGCATAACTGTGCACCTGTGTTAGCTTGACTACAGCAGTCCATCAAGTAATGCCATTTTGTCAAGGCAACTAACACACAAGGTTTAAAATGAGTCATCCTATTCAGTTTTTATTTTTACCTCAAACCACAGTCTGTCCCTAAACCTAATCACAGGTTACCTGTCTTTGCCAGCTCTGTGGGCCTCTTGCCCTTTGGCCGCGGGGCACCCTGCTGGGGTCGCCCTCCTCCTCCTCTTTAGTTGGGCACGCAGCTGTCATCGAGGTGGGTGGTCGCGGTCTTTGGTGCCTGTGGGGGCTGTGGGTGGATCTGGGGGGCTTGTGGGTCTATCTCTAGCTATCTCAGGACAGGCAGGCTCTTCTGGTATATTAATGACTGCTCAAGTATTATTGGTTACTCATTGTACCATTTTTAATTACCTGCTAGCCCCAGTCTTTCCTGACTTGTGTGTTCCCTTCTTGGCTTGGTTGCTGTGTCATTTAACTGCTTCCCAGAGAGAATCTCATTCTGAGGTTTAACATACATCATCTCCCTGATCTCAGGTGGCAGCTGGTGCAACTCAGCATCATGGCAAAGCATGTAATAGGACCGCCCGTCCACTAGAGGACATAATGTGGATGTCATGCTTTGCCTGTCCTAGGCGGGAAATGTAGACACATGCTGAAGTTGCAGTGAGTTGCATTACTTCCAGGGCTGATATGAATGTAAATTTGGCCTCCATACACCTACCGTGTTGTCTTTGATTTTGTAATGTAGCCTTGTTTAAATGGCTGATAATCAACAGAAGGTTGGCAGAAAGTTGGTGGCTGGAAATTAAACATCACACCCTGCTGGCACTACTAGTTACTACAAGTTACTGCAAATTCTACATGCGTGTACATTCCACACTTACGGGAGGCAAACTGTGAAATGGACCTGGTGGATGGGGGGCTTTATTCCTCGCATTGCAGTGATACTGAGGTGGCTGGTGACAGTCATCCCCTTTCTGTGAGCTGGACAGTCACTCTAATCAGAACCTGCAGCAGGTGGAGAACTGGTTCATGTGCTACTACGCCAAGCTCATTGTGGCTGAAGAGCAGAACAAAGACTACCATCAGAAGCTGCAGATTAAGAAGGTGAAGTTAATCCATGGGATGAAAGATTCACAAGTGAGCTACTGATTATATTACTCAGTTATCTGTCAGAAAGAACTCAAGTCAAATAAAATGTTTGCAGAGAAAAAACAAAGTTATTCAACAATTCATTTTAGCAAGTGTGTGTGCCTCATTTTGTAGTGCACACGTGTGTGTACACACACTCCTCTCACACCAGACGCAGAATACAAATCCGCTTGTAGCCATGACATGTGTAAACAGATGTTTTCTGATGTTGACAGTTTTATAATCTAAAAATATTTTGTGTACTGAGTTTACAGGTTTTTCTGTTCTGCTGTCATTTAGAGGCCCAGAAAACGTCACAAGAAAACTTGGATACAACCATGGTTTAGTATAAATGTAATAAAAATTCCAACAGCCTTGCTTTTTTAATAATTTACCAGGACAAATACTGACCTAATCTTGACCAGACATTAGATTTGCTCCAAAATGTATTAACGGATATATATATTATCTGCACACGAACATAATTCTCCAGAGACAGGGTTGTGAGACTGCATTCTCATAAAAGAATGGCACCTTCACATACTCCAATCAATATGCAGAGATGCATATACAGATCCACTGTGAGTCATCAGCAGCAATGCTGACAGAAATACTGAAGTGAGAAGTTATGCAGTCAGAGGCAATAACTGCCACCAACCTTATTAATTTTACTTCTATTTTCAGATTCATTAATTTAATGTTATAGTACACATTGGTTTACTGAAGGTCTGTTCTTGAGTTCATTTAAATGACAAACATCTGTGACTTTTCTGAAGGAAAACATTCTGATGAACAACATCCTGCAAAACTAACCACAGATCCATTTTCTTTTATCCTCTGCATGTTATTTGGTGTGTCAAACGTGTTAAAGAGAAACAGGGCTGAATCTGTCCACAGCAGACTGAGCCGTGCCTTTTAGCAGGTCTTCACAATCACACCAGCAAAGCTGAGCACAGCATGAGCTTGGAGCAAATAAAAAGCCAATAGACTTGAAAGAGGATTGGAAAAAGTAGCTAGAAGTGGTTTAAAAAAAAAAGAAAGAAAAAGAAGAGAGTAGAATGAAGGACATGACACAGGAGCACAGAGGAACCTGCAAACTGCTTCTCGGTATGTACAGTGATATTTGAACATGATGAAACATGATAGGAAACCTTAAAGACAAAGCAGGACCCTCAAGCTCCCCGGCCTCTGGTAGAGGACCCGAGCTAGGAGGACAAAGACTGCCCGCAGGGCATGCTGGGACTTCTTTTTTTTATTCGCTCGTCTGCCTTCACACACACATGAACCCGAGTAACACCAATTCTTAATTCACAGGGTTTAATATGATGTGGGCCCATCCTTTGCAGCTCTAACAGCTTCAATTCTTCTGGGAAGGCTTTTCACAGCTTTAGGAGTGTTTATGGGAATTTCTGACCGTTCTTCCAGAAGCACATCTGTGAGGTCAGACACTGATGTTGGAGAGAAGGCCTGGCTCACAGTCTGCACTAATTCAATAATGGATTACACAGCAGTGTAATTTACCACTATATTAAATTTAGATATTATTAAGAAATGATCAGACAGGAGGGGGCTTTCAGCGGGTACAGTTATGTCTTCAGTTTCTATGCCATTTGTCAGGACAAGATCCAGAGTTAAAGTGGTGGGTGGGCTCATTTCGATTTTGAGAGAAGCCAATTGAATCTAATAATAGATTAAATGCAGTGTTGAGTGTCATTTTCAGCATCTATGTGTTAAAATAACCCACTATACTGAATTAATGAGTGGCTAAAGAAGCACATTAAGGTCATGGTTTGACCTAGCCAGTCTGCAGAGGACATTTAGATTGCTTCACCAGTACATTTCAGCTTGTGGCCTTCATTAGGGTCACTGGTATCCATATAACCTCAAATACCTATCCCAGGTGAAAATGGATCTATATAGTATTGAGGAGAAGGCAGGCAATCTTTTGTTAGCACGGTTCATGTATGTGCACCGATGTGTATTTTTCATCCTCACGGCAGTTACACCTGTGTGAGTGCACTCATCAAACTCATGCAGGTTTGAAATGTAATATTTTTAAAGGCTATTCTCATCTGTGAATGCAACATTTTATCTCCTAATCTAGTCTATTTTGTTTGCTACAAAACACTAAGTCTGTAATTAAAAAGCTGATGCAACACTACAGCACAGTATTTTTCATCAAGGCGGACGAGTTTTTGCTCACTGAGAGCTCGTTTGTTGCTTCCTGGGTGTCATTTTTAATTCCAGTTTCTGGTTGTTGTCAAAATCCTCTTTCAAGTCTCTTAACCCTGGGTTCAAAACTCAAGCTAAGTGAAAAGAATTGCACTTCACAGTAACAGCAGAGATTCTGCTTCCAGGAACCATGGACATATACACGATCAGTGTCCGTGACCCCTTCCTGTCTTAAGCCAGAGCTCTCATCCATCTTTTGGCTTTTTTAGCAAACAGCAGAGACAACAACTGTACAACAATCTGTATGGGTCATTAGAAAAGTCAGCAATGAACTTTTCATATATGATATTTAATAGAAGTCTATGATATGTCCATAAATCTACACAGTCTGAAATCTCACATGTCAAACTCACATTTCTCAGCATACTGTGGTGTACAATTATTTTATGATTAAACTAGTTTTGCTCAGAGTATCAATACTTTTGATTCCCATGGAAAAAAACAAAAAAGCTTAAAAAAGAAGTCTTACTTTTCTAACACTTACATTAAGAAAATGCTTAAGCTACTACCCGGGAAAATAGACACCAGTTACATCGCGTGAACGAGACATCACAGGAGACATGTTTTATTTGCATAAACACACAAGAAGATTCAGCTTTCCTGACCTACAGTGTAATGGTTCAAAACTATGAAGGCCAAAAAAAAGCAAATTATTAAAATGTAAGAAATCTGTCCTCATTCTTCACGTCACCCTAAAGGCAACCTTAATTATCCATGCGCTCTTCACTTCCATCATTCTCTATCACATTGTCTGCTACACAGACAGTGAAACACCGACTCTGCAAGAGTGAAACACACAGGACTGATATTAGCCTCTCGACCTGCTTACAGCCTCATGCTTGTTTCAGCCTGTCTGGTGCTAAGGCACAGAGGTCAAACCAGAGCATCAAGGTACACCATACTAGTAAATAATGCCAATATAGTGATAATTGTCAAAGTTGAAGTAAATGTCCAAATGTATTTGTGTTTTTGAAACTGTAACACTACATTTACAATCACTGGTCAAACACAGTTTTTATTTGAAACTGATTCACATTATTGCTTGGAGTAACTTTAACTTACCACTACATGAGCTCGCCTTGTGTCGTATCATTTGGAGAAGGACCTGCTGCTGCTTCAGAGCCACTCATGTTTGTTTTTTGCTGAAGCGCATTCATGTATAGAGCCAATCATTGCTCTGTATTTGGATATTTAGCTAGTCACAAATACACAGTGACAGTACAGATTATAAGTTTGACAGTTTTACTAATATTTATGTGCACTGCCACCATCATGGATTGTTAAGTTGAGCTTGGTGGGGCCTGTCTGTCTTTCCAAGTTGAAAGTCCAACTTTAGGGATGCTCCAATTGAAACTTCTGCCTGGGAACTTACAAATTCTGACTTTGAATTTGTAAGGGGTTAAAGTGAGAATAGAGAGCCACCACTGTACTGAAGAAAATCTTTTTATGCAATGTTATTCAATTGTGCATTTGAACTGAAGTGAGGGTTAAAGCCAAATCTTCTAGCACTCTAGCCACAACTACCTTTACTGCCAACAGGCATAGCGAAATTTGGGGTTGGTTTGGTGTGGTTTTAGATGAATTAAGATTTATAACACTCCACTATGTGCTCTCCACGACACCTCAATCCCAGTCGTACATTAGCTTGACTATAAATTGCTGAAAAATGACTGAGAAGGCCAGCCCCACCTAGAAAAGTTTAGGGGAAACATTGGTGGTTTTCCTCCTTCTCACCAGCACACTGTTTAGTGTTCCCTGCAGTTTGAGAACCAAAGAAAGTGGATCACTACATTTAAATTAAAGAAAGATTAGAAAAACGAAGACTTTATTACCAAGAAGTGTCAGGATTTTCTATTTGCTCTTCTAAGCTCTCACTGTTGGTTTTCCCTCAAATAAAAAGAAACAGACATTTCTGTATTTGCTGTAGTTGCAGTAACAGAAGTCTGTTTGCACTTAATTGAAGAGTGGAGGAGGACTGAATGAGCAGTGAGAGCTACTTTGCTTAAATAGACAAAGAACAGCAAATCCAAAGAAAAACAATGTGATTAATCAGTTAGAGGAAGACAAGTATGTTAGAAGGGAAAACTACAGTGAACACAGCAACAGCCTTTACAAGACGAAAATGAATCTAAAACAAGGAAGGACAAGAAAAAGCAGCAGAGATTCAGAATGCTTATTCTAGGCACCCACACTAAAAATAACATGTGAGCATACAGTGTTAAAATCTGATGCAAAGCACGCATACATAAGGAGATGAAAGTGATATTGACCCACTCTTGCCATGCATTAACAATGCTATTTCATAGGATTATCAGAATGACAGCAAGCTCAACCAAAAAGCTTCCATTATTGCAAAATCACTAATAACCTGCTAAAAAATATATAATTTAAAAAAGAGTTTGACAACATTTTTTTAAAAAGAAAAAAACTATGTTATCTAGACTTGTGACACAAGTCACACAACATACTCTGTTTTGTCAGTAGTATTGGGTCGTCTGCCTTCACACACACATGAACCTGAGTAACATCCATCCTTAATCCAGAGGCTTTAATATGATGTGGGCCCACCCTTTGAAGCTATAACAGCTTCAGCTCTTCTGGGAAGTCTTTCCACAGGTTTAGGAGTGTTTATGAGAATTTCTGACCATTCTTCCAGAAGCACATCTGTGAGGTCAGACACTGATGTTTGAGAGAAGGCCTGGCTCACAGTCTCCACTCTAATCCATCCCAAAAGTGTTCTATCAGGCTGAGGTCAGGACTCTGTGCAGGCCAGTCGAGTTCTTTTACCCCAAACTGACTCATCCATGTCTTTATGGAGCTGCTTTGTGCTCTGGTGTGCAGTCATGTTGGAACATGAAGGGGCCATCCCCAAACTGTTCCACAAAGTTGGGAGCATCAAATTGTCCCAAATTGTCCCAGCATTCCAAGATGGCGCTCCCCACAGTGTGACGTCACAGAGCTCTCAGAGTCAACCTAGTTCTTTTTCTCGTTCTGCTTCTTGCTCTTTTGTGCAGAGTTAAGGCTCACAACGCAAAGGTTTCCTATGATCAGGTGATCCTATTACAACTGAGAGCACGCATCCATTTCGGACTCTTTGACACAAACACGCTGGAGTCCTACCTTGAGCTAACATGCTATGTGGACTCAATGCTAAGCCAGCCCCCGGAAAACAACAGGCCGAAGCGTAGGCGCGGTAGACGAGGAGGAGCCGACAGACGGCTCCGGCGCTCGGTTAGTAACGGAAGGCTAACCCTCCCGATCATACTGTTTGCAAATGTTCAGTCTCTGGAAAATAAAATGGACAAACTTCACACCTGGATTTCCACGCAGAATGACATTCGAGACTGCTCCATACTGTGTTTCTGTGAAACCTGGCTGGGGGAGAGGACACCCAGTGAGGCAGTAACACCAGACGGCTACACGGTCTTCAGAGAGGAGCAATACGCTATGGAAAGCAGAAAGACCCGCGGAGGAGGAACGGTCGTGCTTGTCAGACAATCCCGGTGTACCGACTGTAAGATCATATCTAAATCTTGCTCGGAAAATGTGGAATATCTGACTGTAAGGCTAAGACCATTTTATCCATTTTCCTGGGCAAGACACTTAACCCACATTGCCTAAGTTTGAATGTGGTCGGTGGTGGTCGGAGGGGCCGTAGGCGCAAATTGGCAGCCACGCTCCTGTCAGACTGCCCCAGGGCAGCTGTGGCTACATTAGTAGCTTACCACCACCAAGTATGATTGAGGTGTGAATGAATGGTGCACAGAATTGTAAAGCGCTTTGAGTACCATGAAAAGCGCTATGTAAGTCTAAGGCATTATTATTATTATTATT
>JAMQGT020010265.1:0-50446 GCA_024447675.2 Pterophyllum scalare | reverse complement strand
AACATCTAGCTAAAGGTGTTGTCAAAACAGACACAATGTTGTCACAAAGGGCAGCACTATGACCCTCAGCATTTGACAAACATGATTTATACTGCAACAACCAAAAGAGGTCAGCATATTTTTTTGAGTGACTACAGATGTTTTACAGTAGTAACAGAGAGCAATGTGGTTATTTAAAGGGAACCCTGATGACACAAACATGGAGAGCTTATTATATTAATTTATACTCGTCATCAATTTAAATAAGATATAAAGAAAAAGATCCTTTCAGCCATGGTTGTGTATGTGACTGGGTATGTCAAATGCTTTCAATGGCCTCAGTTTCTGGACACTACACGAGACAAATATGTATTTTGTTTAACCCTTTCAATTCGAACTAGGCCATAACATATTGAACACCACTCACAACACAATAAAATGAAGAAAAACACGAGTAAGCAAGAATGGGGCAAAATCAAAATGGTTTGTGTAGCAACTGCTCCTCTATGTTCCCAAAAAGGGAGAGGATTTGTTGTAAAGAGATCCACTTTCTGCCTTCAGCTATTTGAGGCACCATATGGATCCTTTTATGTATTCCACCAATGAGTAAGTCCAGAGATTAAGACCCGCCCACCACTGTATAGGCTAATTTATCCACTCAAAAAATATAAAGAAAAATGCAATAAAAACATTTGGTTTATGTTTACAGATATTCCATGCAGGAACTTTTAGGCAGTTTTGCCTCAGTTGTGATGTTTTATGGGTTCTCAGCCTTCGTGAGTGGGAGAGCTGCCCTACAACAACACAAAACACACGAAACACAAATATTGTTGTCTAGAGGTTTACGTTACAACAGAACTACTCAGAAAAGGACAAGAATGCCATTTGTAAATCAAACCATTTACACTGAAGAGCTCTAATATCAATCATAATCCTCTACTCTGTGACTCCTTCATGCAGCATTTTCATTGACAATCGTCACACAATATTCTAACAGTCGTTTCAAATTTTTGTCAAAAACTAGTAAAGCCCATTTTGTTTATCTGTGTCAGCTGAAGTTTGTGATTCCTTGAACTTACACTGTATTTTGATCATACTGTGGCTGATTCTCCTCGCTAAGTTCATCATCTGAGAAGAATAAATCCTAGGACTGGCAGTCCTGCGCTGCTGTTTTATCCATCTCAGTTTCATATTCACGTGAGTAAACATCATCCGTAATTACCAAATCGGCTGGTGATTGAATGGCATCTAACGTGTCTATATCTGTCTAGCTGCATGAGACTTACTTGGAGTATGCACACATACGGACTGAATAGCTGACTGAAATGGCAGATTGTCAGGTTCGGCATGTGATCGTGATCGTTGGTTCACTTTCAGAAACAGCAACTGCCAGTTTACTGCTTAGCAGGACATCAACTGATATTTTCTGTCTTTCATGTTTTTTCAAAGTGATTTTCAATTACTACCCAAGAGTGTTTAGAATTTTTGTGGAGACAATTTTAGTCACAGCATTTGGGTTTATTTTCTGCCTATAACGAACAGCATTTGAGCGCTTTTAGTGGACTAAATGCAACAAGTGTTTTGGGAGAGAACAACATAACCACAGGCCTTTTGGAACATGTCTTTGTCAACAAGCATTTCTCTGCTCTTTTCTCCTCTTTCTAATCAACAGTGAGTTGGTAAGCGTAATATCACATTTACTGTGACCTTGACCAGAAATTACGATCAAAAGAGACACAGTGTGGCAGTTTTTTTGATTGTTTGTTTGTTTCTTTTGTTTTTACACTATGTGTCCTCTGGGCTGTAAGAAATAGTAACTTTGTAACTTTAGCGCCGGACTGCAACCAGTTTAATAAGAACATTTATAATAAGGACATTTATAACATTTTAAGGCACACAAGTTTAAATACTCATGGCTAATTTAAGTCAGAAATTTGTCATTAAAGCAGTATTTTGGGGACGTTATAAATGAACTAAATGTTGTTTTTAATTTTTTTTAATATTAAAGCTTACAGCCACTTAACTAAGCTTTTTATTTTGTAAAAAAGAGGAAAAAATGAAAATGAATTGAAACTCAAACCAAAGGTTTGGGAATACCTCAAATGCCTTTCATCAGTACTTTCAGAAGAATGCAGTGCTGTGATAATCCCTCCAATAAGACACAGATGAAAGAGCAAGAAGAATCAGTCTCCTGTAGAGCCATACACCATTTACATATGTGAAGCTTATAATGATGATTTTTACACACAGTATCTCAGAGAGGTGATGATTCAACCCTGTTGTAATTTCTGTAGCTGTTTTTTGGGGTTATTGTGCTGAATTACATCATAATTTAGTAGTAGCGCTATTTGTATTAAGCCTTTCTATCAAAGATGTGACATGTCTCTTTTGTTTTCAAATGTAATATTTAGACTGTGTTGATGCTGCAATTAAATAGCAATAATTATTACATGAAAGCTATTTGAATCTGAGTCTGTCTCCTGATATTTTGAAAGGGTAGCATTTGTTTGTTTTAAACATGCTACAATGATGAGACATTTGAAATCATCTTTAGTAATTATTAAAATATTCTACGAAATAACATATCATACCAGATATTCTGCTGGGTTCTCTTTAAATATAAATCAGCCATACATCTTCTTTTTCTTTCAGCTGCTCCCTTTAGGGGGTCACCACAGCAGATCAATGCCTCCATCTCACACTATCCATAAAATTCCCTTCTGTCACACCAGTCCTCTGAATGCCCTCCTTCACTACATCCATGACTCTCCTCTGAGGTCTTCCTCTTTTCCTTCTGAATGGCAGCTCCATTTTCAACATCCTTTGTCCAATATAGCCACTATCTCTCCTCTGCACATGTCCAAACCATCTCATTCTTGTCTTTCTAACTTTGTCGCCAAACCACTCAACCTGAGCTGTGCTTCTCATATACTCATTTCTAATCTTGTCCATCCTGGTCACTCACAACAATAATCTTAACATCTTCAGCTCCAGCTCGGCCTCCAGTCTTTTTGTCAGTGCCACTGTCTCCAAACATACATCATAGCAGGTCTCACTACCATCTTGTCAACCTTTCCTTTCACTCTTGCTGCTACCCTTCTGTCAAAAATCACCCTTAACATTTGTATCCACGCACTCCACCCTGCCTGCACGCTCTTCTTCACCTCTCTTGTGCATTGGCTGTTGCTTTGGACGCTGTTCATCCCAGTCATTTCAAAGCTAGTCGCCTTTCACCATCTCCCACTCCTTGCATGTTCATCCTTACATCTGTCCCTCTTATTGAGACACATGTAGTCTGTCTTGCTTCTCGGTGACTTTCATTCCTCTTCTCTCCAGTACTGGACCTCCACCTCTCCAAGACTCTTGTCCACCCCCTCCCTACTTTCACTACACATTACAATGTCATCTGCAAACATTATAGTACTTGGAGACTTCTTCCTTATCGCATCCTTACCTCATCTATCAGGCTGTCCACCACCACTTCAAACAAGAATGGGCTCAGAGCCAATCCCTGATGTAATCTCACCCTGACCTTGAACCCATCTGTAACTCCTACCATGCACCTTACCACAGTCTCGCTGTCCTCGTACATGTCTTGCACCTGGCTCACATACACTATATTGCCAAAGGTATTCACTCACCCAACCAAATCATTGAATTCAGGTGTTCCAATCACTTTCATGGCCACAGGTGTATAAAGCCAAGGACCTAGACATGCAGACTGCTTCTACAAACATTTGTGAAAGAATAGGTCACTCTTAGGAGCTCAGTGAATTCCATAGGGATAGGATGCCACATGTGCAACAGGTCCTTCCACCTGGACTCCTGCACACACAATATACCTACCTTCATTCTCTCCAACATAACAGCCAGTTCTCTCCCTTTACCACTCATGGTCCCTACATTTTGAGCCCCTGTGTTTCCTTCTCTCTCGTCTCCTAACATGCTTTCCTCCTCTCCTCTTCCTTTGTCTTCAGTCAACAGTAGAAAAGTTTCTACTGGCACCTTGTTGGCCAACAGCACCAGAAGCAGTCATTTTTAATCTAGGCCCTGACCAATCCAGTGTGGAAATCTCATTAATTTTGAGCCCCATGACTGACTTGGCCATGATTTTACACCAAATGCCCTTCCTGACACAACTCTTTCCATTTACCCAGCCTTGAGACTGGCATGAGGAATACACTGGCCCACCCACCCTGTGGCTGGGTTTCAGAGTCATACATGACTACATTAAAAAATAAAAAAAACTTTGTTGAGCAAAAATATTCTAAAAGTAACTGTTACAAGTAAAGGTCCAATAAACATCATGCTGAAGATACACTAAATTATACTGACCGGCCACTTTTAGGTATACCTTGGTAGTGCTGTGCTGGACCCCACCTTTGTCTTCAGAAATGCCCAGTCATCAGACCATCCAGTGTCAACAACCACGCCATGTGTAAAGTCAGTGAAATCACTTTTCCTATTCTGATGCTCAGTTTTAAATTCAGTAGGTCATCTTGGCCATGTCTACATGCCTAAATGCATGTAGTTGTGGAATTTGTCAGATACTTGTGTTGACTAGCAGTCTGACAAGTATACCTAACAAAGTGGCTAGTGGGTGTAACAGATATACAGATGATTTTGTAAAGCCATTTGCTCTTTTGCTTCTGCTATACTATCCACTGAAAGTCTTTGCAACCATGGAGCTGACCACAGACAGCAATTTCCTCTTCTCACATCTAGTTTATAACATCACCTTTAACATGTTGCTTTGTTTCATATTTGGTGAGTCAGTTGCTTTATTCGTATCTATATCTCCATGATGCATGCTGCAATGGTTACAATAGAAAGAAAATACATTGCACATTGAATGCTTGTCATGCAGTGTACTGTAAAAATGGGAATGTGAATATGAAAGTAATGCAATAGGTACTGACAGGGGTCACTGATGTCACTGAGGAGTGCGGTCATCAGCAGAATCATCAGAAAAACTTTATTTCAACACTTAACTGGAGCGTGTTTTCCCCCTTTAAGAACCCACTTGTTTCCTTTGTACCTGTCGCACACAACATGAATAAGGTGTGTGATTTTGGGGCCATTGATGCAGTTTTGCAGAAGTGCCTGCTCCTTGACGTGAGAAGGAACAGGCTGTTTTCAAGCTTTGATAAAGGGTGAACCTTTCATTTTCAACCATTTGTTCTACTACACTACTGTTTGTCAGGGATGACTTCATATTTGCAGTTGAAAATGATATGTTATTTTGAATTATCTACTTAAGTCAAATTCACTGCCATAAAAACAAAATACTCCAAGGGATAACAGTCCATTCCTAACAGCCAGTCAAAGCAGAGACATTAACTGCTATCTATCAAATCATTGACCTTAAAGTCTACGTCAGGTAGAGCCTATGAGTTTTCAAAAGAGAGTTTGGCATGTTAAAAAAAGATGCTTCCTAAGGACTGGGAGTCATGTATACTTACTGTTTTACATGAGAATTTAACAACTATTTTTAAAAATGCAGTGTTTATGCAAATGAGCCACTGCTTTGATGATGATCCATCAAAACAACTATTAAATGTATAAAAAAATAAAAAGAACACCAACAGAAACAGCAAGGATCTCTGTATCTACTCTCAGTAAATGCAGACCATGAGACATCAGCGGGTCATTTTTTTACATTTTGCGTAATTAAGAGTGTGAGACAGAGGTGATAAATGTCATCAGGCCTTGTAATGTATTTATTTACCTGTTCACTCTACATTTACCCTGAGCAGAAAGATAACCCCTTACGACTGATGCAGCTCTTTTTTTTTTTTCTTTGAAATGATGATGCTTTGGTGGTACGAGCCAAATGACTGAGTGGAATATTGTTTATTAAATTAATGAGTAAATTGTTCCACACACAGTGACTTTGCGTTTTGCATCCTACTTTACTTTTTACATCCATTAACAATTCCTGAGACATTGTTGATTGAATCTTTGCCACACTGCCTTTACAGAGCCATGCTCAGCTGAGTGATAGTGGTGCATCATGAGGGCTCAACAGAAAATGCTGGCAAAGTGCTGGGACGGGGGGAGACTTTGATCCAATAATGGAAATTCCCCCATGAATGACTTTGTGAAGCGATTCTGTCTTCCCACACAGTATTGACTTATTCTCTTTTTTTCTGTACGTGGTGTTCTCACACAGTAACAGTGCTGCATGATCACTTCCACTTGGATATGATCTTTTCAGTGATATAGGATAAATGTTATTACATCTAGACCAATATGTTGCCCAGCAGGGTTTATGAACATCCATATTTCAGAGACGGTCTTCCTTGAAGAACACTTGTCAAGGCTATGAACATGAGGCTTTCATTAACTAGAGCTTGAAGCTTATTTCTTTTGTCTAGTTCAGGGGTGCGTCGATCGCGATCTACTGGTCGATAGCAAGAGGAGTGCAGGTAGATCGCATGGAACTCCCGATGAAGTTGGGGAAAAATGTAGATCGCACGGCATTAAAAGAAGTCCATCCGTTTCGCATGCGCATTTAACCACGCTAGCTCGCAAGCTGAAAAAGTGTGGGCACCCCTGGTCTAGTTCATGTGATTAGCCAGTGATCCACATTTTAGAGATGATACTGTTAGATATTGACCTCTAAAACGCTGGGTCAGTATCACCCAAAGTTTTCTGTGTCCATTTCTCTGTTATGACTTTGCTAAGCAGGTAGCTACATTAGAGTAGCTACATCGTTGTAAATAGCTAAGTCTTTGCACTTAGAAGGCTCTTACTGTCCAGTTATTTCCACCTGCTAGCAATCCCAGCATCAGACCTACATAACCTGCTGAGCAGATCAGGGATGAGGCATAACACTGGGACAGTTGTCATTCTGAGGCTATTTTTTAAAAAGATAGACAAGGAAAATCATGTCTTAACAGTTTTATGTCATGGCAGCTGAAGTGCCTAACAGGTTATATCTCTTTAACCTGGCTAAACTGTAGTACAAAACACACTCGTCATCAGCAGTACATTCATTTAAGTTTCCGTGTTCACGCTCCCTGATGGGCAATAATGCCAAAGTATTATGTAGCATTTTGCCAGAATATATGTCATGGTCCTGGGCCGGTGGCCCAGTGTTTTGTGTTCTCTTGGTTCTGCTTCAGTTATTTCTGTGATTATGTTCACTTGTTCTCTTTTGTATTCCTCTGTTTATTTCCAGTCCCTTGGGTTTCCCTATGTCAGGTCTGCGTCTCTATCCAGTGTCTGTGTGCCAGTTCCCCGTGTCAAGTCTGCGTGTACCTTGTCTGGTCACTTCCTGTTTTATTTTGACAGTCTTGTGTTCCCCGTGCTTTGCGTTTAATTTTGCTTCCCCCTGGTCTCCTCAGTGTCATTGTGTTCAGCTGTGTTACCTGCTGTTTCCACTTTCCCTCGTTATCCCCTGGTGTATTTAAGTCCAGTGTTTTCTGTGCCTGCTGTTGCTTCGTCGTCATTTGCTCCCCTGCTGTGTTCCGTTAGTGTTTTGTCTTAGTTCTGAGTTCAAGCTTAGTTATCATTCTGTTTTCCTGCATCAGCTTCTGGTTCTGTCCTGTACATACCAAATAAACACTGAGTACTCATCGCATCTCGTTTTTCGTAATCTGCTTTGGGGTCCACTTCCTGCCTGCCACACAGCCGTACATGACAATGTATTGCACAAAAGAGGCAAAGGAAGGGGTAGACAGATATTACCAATAATAAAGAGGCAAAGCCAGGCAATAAATCAAATAGACAGAGACACATTTGAAATCCTGCATGAATTTCAACCACTGAGATTTATTCAGAATAGACAAAATCTTAATCCTATGCTCCAGCGCACAGCAAAGGACTGTGCAGCGCTGTTTGCTTGTTCTTGTTTTATTTATTTACACTTCAGCATAGGCGTAGGCTAGATTTTTTTTCAACAGAGTAAATACTGTAGGAAATTGGAGGTGTTAGATTGAAAAAGTGGTAAAACATCGACAGAGAGGCCATCTACATTACATTAAAAAAAGAGACTGTTCCATGCAAACAGATTTAGATCAAATTAGGTATGTGTTAAGAGTAAATCATTAAAGACTCACTGCCGATATTCCCAAGTCTTCTCCTTATCTCTGTGGATAGCTACAAACCAAGTTTAGCTATCTAATAGTTTATAAGTGTATAACCACTTTATAACACTAACACTGTCTTGAGATTATGACTTTGAATACTTTTAAAGTAGTAGTAATTTATTGCTAATCCTACCTGAATAACAGTTTATTTTGTTTTCGATCAAAAAGTTACAGTATCTACACAGTCAGGTTGTTTTTTTTTTTTTAGATACTGACACAATTTCTGTTATTACATGCCCAAGTTACAGTTAGGACTAGTGCAGCAGACTCTCAGCAATTTGAATATTGCATTCATTATAGATTAATTAAATTCATTTCTATGCACAGTCCCTTGAAATGCAATTGGAAAAAATGACTTAACAGTAAATACAATTCTCATTTTTTAATACTTTGTCAAGAATCCTTTGCAGGTAAGTTCTGCCTAAATCTAGGAAAAATGGAGGTCCCCACAATGCTTCCGTGATGCCATGCTTTGCCAGGCCCTTCCTATAACTTCCTTCAGTTATTGTCTGCTTTTGGGTTTTTCAGCTCTGCAGATCAAATGCATGCTGAATCAGGCCGAGCTCATGAGATTGAATGCTTAACCACTGCGGAATAGATGACTTCTTGACCTTCCAAAACTTTTGGATTGCCTCTGAAATATGTTTGGGATCATTTTCCTGCTATGCTGTGAGGTGCTGTCCAATCAATTTTTGAACTGTAAGTTGTTTTGGTGAAACAAAATCAAAAATTTTCAGTCTTCGAAAGCAGAAGTAGCATTAGACTGGTAATGATGACAGTGAGATGAAGACAGTTGTGAAAGAACATGTGATGTCCAAGTGTGATGTGATGGTCCTGGGTCAGTTTACCCAGCATTTTCAGGTGTTTAGACTTTTGACCTTTGTTTTTGTAAATGCTCTATTGATTCTTGGTTTGCTTGGTGTTTATATTATGCCTTGTATATTTTCTTAATTACGTTTAATCATGTTCTTTAGTTGCTTAGTTCTCCCTCTATGCTTCTCCCTCCTGTGTTATGTTATTCTGTGTTTCCTATTAGGGGGTTCATTCCTGGACCCAGGACCTATTGCCAACCTGGCTAAAAGACCTTGTTTCCTCCCTCCAAACCACATCGTCTCCATGACCTCGCACCCAAGTATCTCTTCCTCTCAAGTCTCTGGAGATGAGCGTGGGCGGCTTCACTCTCTCGCCAGTTCTTGGGATTCATTGTCTTCGCTCCCCTCGACTAATATGCCTCACCGCCGGTGTCCGGCCCATTTGAGGCATCCGCTGCTTCAGCCTCGTCAGTTCCCCCTTCCCAGGGAAAGCGAGGATCTCGTCACCGACTGACCCTGCTGAAATTAAAATTATGTCTGTGTGCCTGAGCCTGCCTTGCTGCTCACAAGACTTGCTTCTACTGTAAATGAGACTGGTTATTTCCCTTTTGTTCCGTGACCACCTGAACTGTTTTTCACTTCAGACTGAATTTTGTAGTTTTCAGCTTAGCACATTATAAGTCCGTTTTATCTGTTCCAGAACTGGCTGATTCAAAGCCTCTGTTTTCTTTTATTGATAATATAAATACAGGGTTAGGATCTTCAGTTTCTGAGCCAACGTCTGTAAGAATAAAGGATAATTTGGGAACCCCAGAGGCCAATAATAGCCCCAAGTACATTTGTGCTTCACTGCCTGCCCCTCCAGAAACTCAAGGCCCCCCCTGTGCCTGAGCACCCTGCACCCGTTCCTGTTCCCAGGGTGTGGGTGGATGGGAGCCCAAGTCATCGGTTTGTCAGTCTCTGCGCATATTCCTGTTTGCATCCTGTTCATGTTCACATCTACGTCCCTGTTCCTATGTTCCCTAGCACTAGTGTGGTTCCTTGCTCTAGTGTGTTCCCAGTTTAGGTTTTCAGTTGTTATGGACTTCCCTGTCCTTGTGCCTTATGTTTCTTTTGTATCAGCCTCAATAAAAGGCTAGCTCTTTGTTCACTCCTGTGTGTCTGCCTTGTGTCCTGCATCTGGGTCCTCACTTCCCCACACTGCATACAATCTGTCTCCACAGACCGTGACAGCAACACCCAGGAATTGAAATTCAGTGTTAGGTTTTTTTTTGGGTTTTTTTCCTTAATTTCTTCTGGTAGCTTTTGCCTGAGTTAGCATAATTCAGTTTCACTTTTTTTTTTAAAACAGTAAAATCAGAAGTAATCTGCACAAAAAAGTCAGAGAAAGGAAGGATAATGAAATACATGTTTTTCTCAATCATTCTTACATGATTGTGTGAATGATTTTTCATCCACTATTTCCAATGAATGTGCGGCTGTTGGAATAAAGCTTTTCAGAAAATCATTTGACTGGGTCATGATTTTATTCAGTTCTGTGTCTGCAGAATAATGGGTTGACCCTAGAAGAAATCCTCAATAGTTTGGATCAAAGTAAAGGGGAAATAAACACTATAAACTGAATAAACTTATGGCCACAATAACAGTTAATGCAATGAAGTACGCTCAGTGGCAATAGTAGTACGTACGTATGCAAAAGTTATTCTTTGAGTTGTTGTTTATTAGAAATCAGTGCTGGAGCCATAAAAACACATTTCCTGAAAAAAATGAAAAAGCTTTCAAGAGCTATACCACAATACCTAAATTCTATCTCCATATTCACATGTAAGTGTCTCTTTTAATAACTATTAATTAGAGCATATCAGCAAATGGAACATGATTGTCTAAATGGAATATGATTGCTGGTATAATAGCTTTGTTAGTACACTTTGTAATTGTGATGAGGCAATGAAATGAAAATTGATCTAATCAAAAACAATCTCTTAATTCGCTTTAATCTCAAGAATTTGATGGGACATTGTGCCAGAAGCAAATGCACGGGTGAGTGACATGAGCATGTGTTTGAATCTAATTAACTGTGTAATGTGAGAAGTACTGCTGATGAACTAGTCTCAATATGTGGGCAGGGAAGAAATGGAAATTATTACTAGCTCATGCAGCATAGAATGGAATGAGAGAGAGAGTGACTGCACACAAATGAAAGCCAGAATCATATAGAATCTCCAAATATCCTGATAGTCTTATCAACACATTTTCCAGATTCTATACTCTGTTAGCAATATACGTCTGTTATCTGACATATGAAGGCCTTTTGTATACCTTTTGTATACAGTTGCTAAAACGCTTCATCATCTGACGCATCCTGTAATACAGTGACAAACAATGTTCCTCCGTTCTATACATAATGAAAGCCTTCATGCAGTAAAAAAGAATCAACTGGTACTGTTAGATGCAGCTTACTGTATCACATCCATTTACTGCTGAACTCAATTGACCCCATAATAACTGTCAGTCACAGCTAAAATAAAAAAAATTTAAAAAAAACACTGTTTCCGTGTACTCTATTTGTTAGGAGTGCAATGGATAAAATACCTGAGCTATTTCACTTGTGTAATCCCAGTGATCTTTTTGCCTTCCAGAAAAAAAAAAAAACAGTATCACAGTTTGCTTCCCTTATTTCATTTGAATTGCTGTGTGAATGAAGAATATGAGAAGATTTAGATTTTTGTCTAGCAGTAATATAAATACATGATAAACTGTCACCTTGTTAAGAACTGCAACAAAAACTGTGAAGAATGCAGAGGCAAATAAGATATTTCAGGATTTATTGTTTTTTAGCACTTTGGACCGCATTAGTTCTCACATAAAAAAAAAGACACCTTTGAATTAAGATCAAGTTTAAGAAAGGAAGTACGAGTTTGTACAGGAGAACCTGCACGGCAAGCTGTATTGGAGAGCAGCTCTTGAATATACAATGAAATAAAATAAATATGAATTTTTCTCTCTGATCTTTATTGAATGCATACACAGGGCCCTGTGTGGAATTATGTGTCATGTTTGACATTGTTGAGATTAAAAGAGTTACTCAAGAAAAAAATCAAATTGAATACAGTGGAAAGATGCAGATTCATGGGCTGTTTTGCCAGCTTCTTTTTCCATGTTCAGGAATAAACTGCAAAGCATTTATTATTACTTAGGTTGACAAACAACATTGTATGATCAAGGGGGAAAACAGATGAATGAATAAACAAAAAACTCTCTGATTTAATAGTGGCATAATAGTATGCAGGAATAAGATCTTCTGTGTCATCTCTGTGTCCTTTTTTTAGACGCTTGACCTCCAGTTAAAAGTACATTTCTCCTGTGTTTTGAAATCATACTACAGCTAGATATCATGTCACAAGCATGCGCTTGTCAGTAGTTTTTAATATCACTGCTGCTTCACTGCTTCAAGTCTGAAAATGAGAAACATGTCATTACTTGTTAAACCCACTTATCAGGCCTTTGCTATGTGAGCCCCAAGAGATGAAAACAACCTTCCCGAGGTTGTCAGGTTAGCTAGCTCTGTGTCCTCCTTCTAAAACTTCCTTTATACTCACATTTTACTAATAGAACTCGAAACAATTCTTTACAGCTTGGCTTTGACTTTATATTTGTGAGGAATATGTCCAACAGTATGCTTTCACTGTGTGCACAGCACCCCCAGTAAATGCATGAAATTAACTGATTTCCCTCAGGTCAGTTTAATCTTTAGATTTCTTTTTAATGACGAACAGCATGTATGGTTTTATCTACAAAAGACTGAGAGAGAAAGAAACAGAAAAAATCTGCAGGTGTTCATGTCTTCTACTGATTATAAAAAAATAGGGTGGATATTACAACATTAGGAACACTGTTTAATATAAGAAATAATGTTAAGACTAAATACTGGCAAATTCTAAACAGACAGCTGCATTTTCCAACAGCATATCTGATCTTGGAATAACTATGAATATATTTCCCAAACAAGTTACTTATAAATACAGTACATGCATCCACTGGTGGTGTATCCCCTGGACTGGCATGCAAACTGACACAATATTGTGGTGGGAAGCAAATAAAAGCCCACTTGAAAATAATTTTAGACATGTAACACAAAGTATAAGAAAACCTGTGACACTACATTTCCAAGACAGCCCGGATAACAAGCCCAGCAGTTTCAGTGTTTTGCTGCAAGTGAACTGACTCAGATGTTCTGCAGGAGGCTGCGAATAAACCTCTTTTTGTGTTTGTGTAGGTCACACTGAAAAAAGAAAAACAAAACAAAACAAAAAAAAATACCAAAGTCGTGTGCTGACTGCAGGACAGAGGGGTAGCAGAGGAAAGACACCTCTGATGAGGTGTTTAGAGAGATTCTGAGGTTATGTACTTCAGACATTCAGACTGTGCTGTATGTATCTCTTGCTCGTTTAAGTGCTTTCTCTTATTTATTTTTTTATTAGAGCCTTTTTCTCTATGTCAAACACTCTTTGTAGACTTTATGTTTGACTAACATCTCATTTCTGTCATAGCTGGTTTGTACTATTAGCTGTGTACTGTGTCCCATATATGGAATTGGACTTTAGATGCTTAAAATATGAATCAAAGAAGAGTAAATGTTAAAAAATGTGACTGCTGACTACTTTAACTTGAAGTTTATGATGTGCCAGCACTAGTAGACCGCATGGTATGCCTTAAAATTCAATTAATTGCCCAGAGTTTGTGTCCTAGAACTTATACTAACAAAAGTGAACAGTTTCCTTGGTTGAGCGTCTAGTATGATTAGGCAGCACGGATCGCTACATCAGAAAAATGGTAATATGATGCATGGTTGCTCTGTTATCTCCTCTTCAATGCTTGTTGCTCTTGTGGTGATGTTATATTGCCAGTCTCAAGGGAGCGGGGCACAGGCGTCCCACACAGTGAATTAGTCAGTACTTAACCCTGACAGTTTCTTCTAGCCTCCTGTTTCTCCTCTAATTACCATCCCTTCCTTGCCAGTAATTAAGTCATCCCACAGCGGGGGCTTTTTACCACTAGGTTGGAGAAGGAAAGTGGCATGAAGTCCCTCCCCAGATCAGCTCCTGTTGATTTTCCCAAACCTATATGCAGCTGAAAAATTCAGATCAACACCCAGTTGCTGCAGTACTCCAGTGATTGTAATTGCAATAGCCCCAAGATGACTCTGTGTTTTGTATGTGTGTGGTTGTGTCTTCCGAGTGGGTATAAAAGAAACAGATTAGAGTAGAGGGAATAAAGATAGATTAAAGTTAAACTGATATTTTCTATGCGCCACAGTAAACAACACTTCCAGTGTGTCTATCACGTAAAAGTTTTTCAAAAGAAGTTTTAAAAAGAAAATAATTGCTCATTCGATGCACAACAGTGATAACGGCAACTCGAGAGATTTTAGCAGAGCTGGATTTTCAGCTCGTCTGATTGCCTGGGACGAGTGCTCGAAATCCAAGTGTTGGAAGTCGTTACTGCTTCAGTCAGCAAATGGGAATTCATGTATGCTGCCAAAGCACGACAAGGCAGCCAAAATCCTTTTGGTGACAACATGTTTGTGAGTCATCTAATTTGCTCAATCACTAAAGCATCACTAGAAAATGTGAAATATTTATATATACATTAGGCATTTATCTATTAATGTTTTTAGTGTAGGTAGCCAACTGTAGAGAACTGACAGAAAATGAGAGATGACTCGCAACTGGAATCCATTGCTGGACTCGGGGACATTGCAATTACATGGTCAGCATCTTAAACCTTGAGGCCACCAGGATGCACTTTTATTGTGTTCAGTTCAATGACAACACAATAGAACAGGTGACATATGGTTTTAGACTGTAGACAATAATACTGAAAAAGTGTGTGCAATAAAGTTCTGCTCATTTATTGATTAATAGAAAATGAAACAGCACTAAGCTATCTATGGTGTTGTTATTAATCTAGTTATGTTGTTTCATTACATTTATCCACAGTCTGTCGTTATTAGACGGTCTCTGTCACTGTCTCACAGCTAAAAAAATAAATGAGGAATAGTTACACTAAAAAAAAAAATGTTTGTGCGTTGGTAGGGATGTACATGGATGAATAGAGGTAGACAAATACTACACAATTTTCTCCTGGTGCACAGAATCCATGTCTAAGTGAATGTAAGTGAAAAAGATTCTGACAGATGAAAAACCCATCATCAAGTACAACTATGATTAGATGCAGAGAAGGTTTTAATGATGAAGGCTTTGGTTGTTTTTTGTTTGTAAGAGAGCGCTGCACTTGTGTACGTGGCATTTGTGAGTCATCTGAACCACTCCAATGCCTCCATGTTCATCCTCACCTTGACTATGACCTCACCGCCAGTTTACCTGTCTGCTCCCCTATTCCTTGTTTTGATACTGAACTCAGTGGATCCCCTTCAATGTCTCTAGCACTTATATACATTTTCTTTATCGTTCCTTTTTAGCACCTTCCTGTCTCACTGCCTAATGGCATTCCAGACCCCTCGACGTCTCTGTCCTTTTTCTTCAGTCTGTTTCATCCTTCCTGTCTTCCTGTCTGCCTCTCTCCATCACTTCCTTTGGCTACAGCCTGCTGAATTAAACATTTCTGAAGCCTCTCTCAGCAAATCTGCCGACTACATCAAATCCTCCTTTGCTCACTCTATCCAATTACAGATGGCTCATCCAAACTAATTCAAGACCTGAGTCGGACAAATGTTATACCTTGTTTCTTTTTAAAACAAAGAAGGCACATATCAGCACATTTAGATATTCATTCTGATTTTGAGTTAAGTTAGTGTTTTTCCTTTTAAATTTTACAGATTAAAAAAAAAAAGCGGATGGGGAGGTGAAGCTAAGTCCGAGATTCAGGGCTTTCTGTTTGATGAACTGTTTAATTTAGAGACTGAGGAAAATGAGCTTGCACATGCAAATTAAAGCTGCACATTATTCATTTTAGTGCTGATCAAGTGGTTGTCTGTGAACTGATTACAGTTAGAAATAATTAATGCCATAAAGGAAATTTTCTTTGAGAAGTATTCATGATAAATTTAATTAAACAGAACCCTGCCTTGCTTGTAAACCCTGTACCAAACTGTCCCAACTGGGGGACAAAAAAGAAAAGAAAAGAAAAGAAAACAAGCTATGATGGTGATCATAGGTTCAGAGTAAATTTATTTATTTTATAACACAATAATAACTTTTTTTTCTCGATTAAGCACTCTGAAAATGTGTTCTGGTGTCAAAAATAGTTTTGTTGTTTTTTTTTATTAACCTAGAAAGTGTGCTGGGGTTGCATACAATATGATGGACAAACACTTTAATGGGAAATTTTGTAATATTCTGCATGGCCTTGTAGCCAAAGTGTTGTCACAGACACAGTGTAGCGATGTGCCTTTGTCTTATTGTCACAGTAACATGATGGTGCTACAGCTGGATAACAAAACAAAGCATGGAAAATAGCAACGCAATTTGGAAAGCACAGCATGTAAAATTGTCTTGGAACAGTCAAAATATGTGTAATGAGCGGCCAGAGGGGAAATAAGGCGTGGTGTGGGAATCTCATGTAGTTATGGCACCTGCTTACAAGTAGGTCTTCAGACCAAATTTCCAACATGGAAATCATGAGGGTCTCACAGTTGTATACTTTCTTTGCCATTCAGCTACTGCCGCCGCAAGTAGAGAAAAGAGAAGAGGTGCTATGTCTACCAGATGCTGATGGCTTGTCCAGATTCACAAGCACTTTATATCAGCTGCAACTGCTGCATCATCTTAACAATCCAGAACCCCATAAACTTAAATAAAAAAAAATATTTGCAAGAAGAGTCAAATACTTGCAAGTTTTCACACATGAACTCTGGACAACGTCAAGAGAATCAGGTTGGCACACTGTTTGAAGTTGCCTGAAGTTGCCCTTTTCACATGTAGCTCACAACAGGAGATAATGTGCTTCAGAGGCTTTCCCACTACTAGTTTTGGTGCCCACCAATAAGCTGTAAATTCTTTGGACACTGACTCAATAGGATATTGCACAGACTTTGTAGACAGCTGGAAGCAAGTTTGGTTAAGATTCAATCTGACTGAGCAGGAAATTTCTTAAATAGAGCTTTGACCGATGATCTCGAGATAGGTTCAGAGCTGCAAGGTGTGAAAGTACTACTGAAACTCCATCAGATGAGGCGGTGCAATCTGTAAAGTCAAATATTAAAATGGGTGTCATAATGTGTTGTTTTTTTCCCATAAGGAGAGAATTTTTGGTAATATTTTGTAATGTGTGACAGTTATATACAGTAGTAAAATAGAATCCTGACTCTGTATCCTACTTTTGTAATTGTGTAAGATGGCGGGGGGGAACCAACAACAAAAAAAAATAGCTTAATTTCCTTTTTAAAATGAGTCTGTGCCTGCCACTTAGCTTATACAATGAGTTATAATACTTGTGCTCAACCTTTTTGAATCAAAGTCCTGAAATTTAATTTCCTTTGTTATAACCGTTAACAGTGTCTAGAAATTAATTAAATTTAGTATGATATTTTCACAGGTCATTGCAGGGTTTGATCAGATCCTTGGACACATTTTGGGGGTTTGCTGAGCCCTGACATAGTGACAAGAGAAGCTCTATCAGACCTCTCTATTCATTCTGCATAGCTTTTCAAAGTACAATCTGTCAGAGCCATGCATTTTCATAAATATTTTTTTATTCTAAATAACAACCCTCATCCTGCTTCTTTGATTACAGTGCAATGCTGATTTGAGGCCTTTAAAATGCATTAATGGCTACCAGATTTGCATTTATATTGGATTTTCTTTTCTCAGGCACACAAGAACCTGAGATTGAGCTCTCCGAACAAAGACCAGACAGAGAACACGCATCATCTGAAACACATTCGACCCTATAATAGAGTACAAACAGGAAAACGAGCCATGCTAGTGTGAGCAAAACAGGCCATCGAATTTCACCAGTAACCAAAGCACACATTGATACACCTTATTCAGTTCAGCTCTGATATAAAAATGGTATGCAGACAACAGTTAAAGTGGCTTTTTTTGACCAAAAATACAATACAGGAAATATATGACAAAGAGTAAGAACAAAGATGGGATTCAGTTTGAAGACTCTAATGAGTAGAGACAGAGTGGTGACAATTACTTATACAAAGAACACTCCAATAATTTCTTTAAGACACATAAATCTAGAGGGAGAGGATAATTGGTGCCTTCCGGTGTGTCTCTCCCCTTGAAGCGGCTATGACCTTTTCAGAGCACTAGACACAAGACTGGAACCTTCTAATTCTGTGTTTATCCTTCAAATTAGGCACATTGCCCATGTTATTAAAGATGGGGGGAGATTTGTTTGTTGCTGATCAGGTTGGCATTGTCCACACCGTGTGCCTCCGGGGTAATCTCTCTTGATAAGTGAACCCGAAAGGAATGGATGCTTTGTCTCTCTGCAAATCTGATTCAACCACTTTCCACCACTAAATTGTTGAGGCAGTGAAAGTCCCCAGGGAAATTTACAAAGCGATTCAGTCCTCATTGGTTGTTAGAGCAGAGTACGGCCGGGCAATCATGTGCCAAGCAGGACCAAGGCTATGTATGATTTCAATCCAAACACTACACCAGTTGATGTCACTCCCCCTCCGTGGTTGCAGATGAACTAATCACTGAAATTATCTGGTGGTCAAGGTTGGAATGATTATCACTGATAAGCACTTGACCTTTGAGGAAAATTTCATGCATTTACCTTAAATATTGTTTATTTTCCAGAAAATATATCCTATGCCTAAAGCATTTTTTAAATACAGTGATGCAATAGACAACACAAGAATCTTTACATACCAGACTGACATAAAAGGGATCTATCAAACTTTCTTTGACTTGTTTGCAGATGCTTAATATATCTATGGGTAGTTGATTGTTGTCATTTATTTTTTAATGAGAAATACATATTTTTTCATACTTTTAATGCAAGGTTTAATTGACTTGTCATGATGAAGGGGATATCTAGAACTGAACTGAATTTGATGCCACTAATGGTTTGTTAAGTGTGAAAAACAACAGGAACCACCTGGGCCCACCAATACTCCCAGCAGCACCTGACATGCATACACACACTCTGTTTTAATAAATCACTGCAGCATCACAGACAGCACTCGACGGCTGTACAGTGTCTGCCGAAAGCAGCTTCTGAAGTTTTGCCTCTGAGATTCATGTCTCTGTGCAACATCCTGCTCTGTCAAGTTACACATTATGCAAATGCATTGTTTACCGTTCATGTGACAATATCAAGGAGTGAAAGCCAGTGGGGACCATGGGCTGTGGCAAGTTATGAAGTGAGACAGAGGAAAGAGAGAAGGAGCTCTGTGAACGAACTGCCAAAGAATGTGGCAAATGATTCTCTTACTCTGTTTACAGTCTTGCTATAATTTTGACTTAGCAGACTGTACAGGGATGATAGGAAATCAAAGCACATCATTCTGAGAAAGCCAGATTTAAGCCATCCATTTTTTTTTTACTTTGCTTCTTCATATGTGCTCGGAGGAGACTGATGATGTAAAGCAACAAAACAAAATGCATGTTGCATAGCATGGGTTGTGTTCCAACTAATGAATGTCAAACTATTATTCAGGCATAGAAAGTACTAATACCAAACTGACCTGAACTGAATCAAACTG
Organism: Pterophyllum scalare; assembly: GCA_024447675.2. Lineage (NCBI taxonomy): Eukaryota > Metazoa > Chordata > Actinopteri > Cichliformes > Cichlidae > Pterophyllum > Pterophyllum scalare. Next base: position 30,872 of record JAMQGT020010265.1, on the reverse strand, counting down.
AATGGCACTGCAATAAACTGAATTTAATTGAATAATACATTATTGTGGTCGTAATGGCTCACTCAAACTAGAATAAAAATAGGACAGCAACCTTTATACGACTAGGAAAAGATTTTTTTGCTGTTGGAAACCAATTGCGAGCCTGCAACAGATCGGTACAGTAACTTATGCAGGGTGTGCCATATGACAGCTGAGATAGGTTCTAATTTATAAACTCAACCAGACTGACCAGACAGTCAACGAGCACAGCTTATCTGTGTCTCAATTCAACTGGCTGCCAACAGTAGTTGTTGTCTGGTTATATTCCTACAGTATATAAAAGCAAGGTTGCCAAGCACCTATGTCATGTTGCAGGTAAATATTTTGCAGTTAAAATGCCATGCTGCATTTATGGAAAAATTTCTGTTTCAACCACCAGAACTGGGGGAGGGGGATTCCATGAAGTAATTCCCTGAAAAAGTTAAATTGTTAATTTACATCTTATTTTTTTAATTATAGATAAGATTTGACAAAATGGGTATTTTAGGGGGTTTGTTTATTTAGTTTTTGTTTTATCTATTATTTTAATAAAAATCATAAAATATATATTACAATTTACTAATGAACAGAGGGTACAACAAAGACCATAATAGCTAACATTATCTATCTAATTTGAATATTGCAGAAGAAAAGTTAAAAATAAATTTTGGATTATGAGTGGTATTAGTTACGCTAAAATAAAGTTATAGAAAGCAGAGTGCTCACTGTGAAACAGATTAAACCAGCTGTTGCCTACATTTTAAAATTGATCCCACAGTTATTGTAAAAGTACAACAGTGAAATTTTATCACACTGTCCACATCTGCCTCCACTTCACTGGACCTGCATGTCTCTCTATCCACTGTCCACGCTGCTCAGTCCACAAGCCTCAGCTCTGCTCGTCAGGTTGAAACCCATTTGATTCAGCTGCTCTGCTCTGGATTTCACTCTTTATTTGCTCGGATTAGTACTCCACACTCTGGACTCTCTGCTCAGTTCAGCTACAGTTCCCCTGCCGCTCTGCACAGCCAGAAACCCACCCGGTTCTCCATGCGTTCCGTCACGCACTCCCCCCGCTCTGACCCAGCCCAGGATCCCATTCGCAACCTGTTGTGCCCTCCAGTAATTATTCTCCTTCTAGCTCACATATAGTCATCATATCAAAATAAGAGTGAACAATAGTATGTTGCTAGGCAGCCTGGCATGCCACAAACATTGTTTTACATAAATTTCTGTGGGGTCAAAATGACATCCTTGGAGGTTATAGGTATGCGTGGCTGTAATTCTTTTTTTTTTTTTTAAATCCCACACACCCCAAAATTCACTATACAGTATGAAGAAAAACCCATTTTAGGAAAAGTTTTGAAATATGACATTATAGAGACTTAATTTAACAAAGTCGCACAATTTTTAAAATGCCAAGGAGTCAGAATTAACCCTTTGGCAGTTCTGTGTTAATGTGAATTTATATGTATGTAGACAGCAACAGATTTGCAATTTTTGCCAATTTATCACAATTAACCACCATGCTATCACAAACAGATTGCATGTAATTGCAGACTTGACCCCATTCAGTCAGAAACTGATAGCTGACTGACTCCATCGTTTTGCCTTTTTATCACCATCTTCACACACAAAAGTCGCTTTGAAGACAGCAAGGGACTGAAAGTTCCACACGTATTCAGTACTTTTGACTGTGGCAATCTCCAACCACTGTTTTTCCCAGTGTAGTAGAAGCATAAAATATAATGATGGTCTAAATATAGTTTGGTGTTGGATAAGCATACAAAGTGAGATCTAATTGCTGATGCAAGTGTTATTATATCGTTTTGCATATGTGATTTTGACAAGTTTATATTGAAATTAGGCATGAATTAACTCCTTTAAATTATTTTTCTGCCTTACAGAAAGAAACATTGTGCACCCTAATTTTCTTTCACTTTTTAGTGGTGAAAATGCATTTTCATTGCATTTTATCTTATGATAGATTAATACTAAAGGTCGTAATACACTATATGGACATAAATACTGAGCCACCTACACATATGAAGCAGTTTTCGTGCTGATGTTAATGCCAGAGGTTTGAGCCAGCATGCACCTCAGCACTTGGTGATCTCACTCTCTGAATTTACATGGTCTGCCTCCTTGTGACTAAGTTGCTGTGGTTCCTAAATACTTCCACTTTGCAATAATGCCACTGACAGTAGATGATGGAATATCTAGGAGGGAGAAAATGTCACCATCTGCAATGGTGGCATCCTATTACAGCACAACACTCGAATTCATTAAGCTCTTTAGAACCACCGACTCTTTCACAAATTTTTGTAAACTGCTTGAATTCATACACTTGTGGGACTGAAAACACCTGATTCAAACCTTAGGAGGTCTGACACAAAATTTTGTCCATATAGTGTATATCTTTCTACTCGCTAGATTTTGATCATTCCTTCTGAGATGTGCGTCCACATGTTCACATGTGCTTTTTACAAACTGGCATAATTAATTTACTAAGAAAAAAAGCTGCACTCATTTCAAGTGCAATGTAACATTAATATAAAGACTTATGATGTAGATTACTGCTTCAACATTACCGACAATTATGACATATGTTGTTGTTTTAGATCTTTATTTTCTTATGTTGTTGTATAAGCGCTTTGAGTGCTCAGACAGAGTAGAAAAGCACTATATAAGAACTAGTCCATTTACCATTTACCATTTACCTACTGAAATGAAATTGCTCTAGAGTAAGCTAAGGCAAGCAAGAGTCCTAGTCGCACTTCATTAATATAATAAAACAATTTCATAGGGCTGAGACTGACTGCATCTAAATATAAAAATGCACTTAATGGGTTAAAAATGTACAGAGTTCAGCTTTTTGCAACTAAAATCTCATTTCTCAAAATAGCAAAGCCATAAAAAAGACATTCTCCTAAAAAGCATGAGTGGCATCAGTACACAGGCTGAAAGTGAACTCACCTATAAATTTTATATCTAGTCGTAAATCCTTGGCGGAATCTTTCCACAAAGGACAGATAACTCCGAGAGTGGTGGAAAGGTCCGCGGTCAGAGATGAGCCAGTCATATTGCTTGGTGACATGTTGTTCAGTGGCCAACGGATCCTGGCGGGAAGACTGAACTGTTATATGGTCCCATATAAACAGGAAGCAGATGACCTCAATAAACCTCCAGTTCATGCTTTTTTTTAAGCCGCTCTCTGTTCATTCTCGCTCCATTATGTGGAGACCTGATGGGAGAGAAGAGAAGAGGGAAGGAGGGAAGGAGGGAAGGAGATGCAGAGAAAGAGAGATGTTAGATGACAAAGTCTATTTTAGCAGTACAAGAAGATGTCATAGAGTTAGGTTAATTGTCTTGTACTGAACAAATAAGACCGTGCCCTTGTCATTGTCACTTCACTGTGACATGGTGTGTATTTATTTTCTGCTCTTTCTTAGTTACATGTCTGGAGTTTTCTGTTTTTTGTTTTGTTGTTTATTTTCTTTTTATAGAGAGCAACACAGATTCTGCCAAGAACGGTTATTATTTTGCAGATGAGAATGAAACACATCTCCAGATATGTAGATTATCTAATTGGTGTCATGCTAATTTCTGACAGGGTTAGAAGCTACTTTATGACATGTTATGACACTCAGCCACTAGTGTGAAAGATCACCATCTCCCTCCTCTTACCCAATGGTGTTAATTACTGCTGAAAGAAACTTTCAGTTAGCTATGTGGTACACAACATTGCTGTTGTCATCAAATGTTACCACTGAACTTCAATAAATGATGCATAATGTACCCCCTTTGTTCTATAAACAATGCACAATGTAAACAAAGCAATCCCTGTCTGGATTGGGCAGCATATGCATAACATATGCATACTATAGTATAACTAACATAATATATTAATCAAATGCTGCTAAATTACAAACTGAAAAAATAAATTTGGACATTAAAATTTATTCATTTTCTCTTTGCACATGCTTTTGAATGAAAATATCTATTTGACACTGAAATTCTCCCTCGTAGCTTCCGATAAGAAAAAAAAAAGATTTTCATCAGTAATTGCATTTAAGAACTCTGGCCCCTGGCCGTGGAGCAACAGCGTGCTATTAAGTGCTACTCTATGCAAAAATTTCCCCTCCTTTCATGGTTTATTACACAATAACACATCATAAAAGAGCAAGGAAAATTTAATGGGCCTAATCTTTTCCAGTTAAATACATGATGAACTGCTTGATTGCCAAAGTTAAAGTAATCATAGTATACTGATGGGGAGTTTTTTTAAAAAATTATTATTATTATTATTATTTTATGTCTTTTTTTTCCCCTGTCATGTCCAACTTAAAATTAGCATGTCAGTTAAATTAATTCTGTATTTTATTATTTAATCACTGCATCACCTCCTTGCAAAAAGACCAGGAAGAATCTGAGATACTTTGAATATCAACTTATGTAACCAGTAATAATCACACTGCCATATTTGAAGTATAAGCTGATTGTAATGAAATTTCAACTTTCTACCAATAACACTTTATTCCTGCTATAATAGCAGTCATGTTTTATGCTAATTACATTAGACTAATTTGAGCTTGCCTGTCAGAATGAAACAATATAATGTGATAGAGAGGGGCAACACTGACCAGGGATTAAAAATATTATGACTGTGCTAATAAGGGCAGTGAGCATATTTGAATTGTCATGTAAATTGTGAGTGTGAGATTTTTTTTTCAAACATAAATTAAAAAAAACAAACATAAATGGGCCCCATGGGATTTTGTGGTTTTTAAGTGGGCTGCAGCTCTCTTGACTTTAGGCTCCACTGCTCTATTGTGTGTATATTTTATGTATACATATAACATTTCGTACAGGTGTATGTATACTTTACATACACCTATCACAGCAAGCATAACTTGGCAAGCTGGGGATGGCTGAAGAATCACAGTCACACTATACAGCAAAATTATAAAACTTCTTCATGTACAGAACTGACCTTAAATGTCCATAAAAATTCCCTATTCATTATATTAATGACTAACTCTGGTCTTCTTTCGCACTATTACATACTGATTCAGTGCTCTTAGCAGTTTCACTACCATAAAAACTATGTCTACCGCTGACCCAAAGACTCTGTCATTTCCAGCACCTGAAGCATCATTCTGAAACCTCTTAGTGAGTACATTTACATTCATGTGGCCACCTGAGAGAGTAAATCCTCAGTCAAGTTTATTCATTCATTGATAGCCGTCTTTGTTGTACTACCGAAAAATTATGTGATCTCACGCCAGATTTTTTCCCTGCTTGCTTTCTGAGTTTTCAATCTGAACATTTTCACACTTCATACCAAAATGTATTACCTGATAAAAAGGAGTCTTGACCAAACAACAGTGAGTGCTTGTGCAAAATACTGGATAAATACGAGTAGCCAGTCGATTTATATTATGATTTTATGTCTTAATATGAGAAAGGTTCCTCTGAAATAAAGATCTTGTCGTTGCAAAAATAATGTATATTTTTTATTGCTGGAAAATACTCTGTGCTATTATTAAAATAACGGCTTACACATTGAACTGTTTGAATGCACTGCATGCAGCATTCAAAATGTGAGGGCCCTACCTTTATGAATCAGCGCTCATGGGTGAAAAGCAATGCCCACATGGGGTAAGGTGATGGACTTATGGTATTTGAGGGAGCGAGCCATGTGGTGCAGTGAACCAGCTGCACAGCTGGAAATTGGGTGGGATTGGGAATCAGACACACTCTAATTTGAAGGCTTAAAAGTCTCTCAGTTTATATATGGAAGCTACAGATAGCATTTGGGAGCATTTGCCACACAAAAAACTTCTCTCACGAATACACTTACGCTCACGTGTATGAAATGTTGACTCACTAGGAGCAAATACGCAGTAAATAAGCCACTAAGGATGGTGATGTTAAATTGGCTTGGGAGGAGATAACATAGTTGGTTAATCACTATTACCCAGGTCCTTAGAGAACTGTTCAGTCTCGGAAACTGCTGAATGTCATCACAAGGAGAGCCAAATAATTTGGAAGAGAACCACAGGGAGGGTTTAACAACTGGATGGGGTGTCAACCATCCAGTCCCTCATCAGTAGGAAGATACTGGGTGAATTTGCATCCACTAAATGCTGTAAGGGAATATGAGGATTTTAAGAGCACCATTAAAAAATAATAATAATAAAAGACAGCCTTGAGGCAAGTAAATACAAATGGCACATTGACAGACAGAACAAAGGTCTAGCTTTAATGACTTACTTTTAAGATTAGGTTAGGCTTTATTGAAACCTCACTCACAAAGAGCAAAGAAAACATTCTGCTTTTTGTTCCATTATGTGGCGAGCTGATGGGAGAGAAGATCATGAATTGTAAGTCAGATAGATAGATAGATAGATAGATAGATAGATAGATAGATTCAGTCCTGTAGATTATCAAATAGAATTCCAAGCATTTGTAGCACTCAATAATTACAGCCTCCTGGTTGGTCATAGTTCTTGTCTTCCTAAAATCAGGAGTTAGGAGCAGATGATCATGATCTCTGACTGACCACTTCAGAATTGTCAAAGAACATGAGGAGATGGCAGGATTATAGTAGAAATTCGAGCTGTTCAAAGAACCTGAACTGAAGACTGAACAGTCCCCAGTGGCACTCCTTTGTTACTAACCACCATGTGAAGCAGGGAGCGCCACAGCCACGCAATCTGAGTTCTGTCCACAAGACAGTAGATAGATATACTGACACTTTACTTTCATAATCTCTGACTCAGTCAAAACAGTGGGAATGCATTAAAGGCACTGGAAGAGAAAAAAAAACATGAATCTCATAGTGCCATCGAAACCACTGATGTGAGAGTGAGCATGATCTAGCAAGTGACAAGTAAAATGGAGATGGTCTTTACCATGTGGTCCAAGGTAGGACAGCACTAATACCTGCAATGACATTTGACTTTAGGGCAGCTGAGCCAAAGGACCTGAGGCCAGATCAGGCAGCTTTCATAGTTAACTTTGCTGTTACCCTTTACCCTATCAAACTCATATTGAAAATGCATTGTAGGATACCAGCAGTTAAAGATATTTAAAGCACAGGACTTTAGGAATGATACAATAAGGGCCTGTAACCTTGCCTTGGTAAAATTTCTGAGGGCGTGTTAACACTGGTGTGGAAAGACCCAGCTCAGCGTCCTGTGCTCTGCTCTGATAAAATAGACTCTGCTCACCGATTCAGTCCCGATTGCATCCCTGCTGCTCATATTCACAAAGAGGCAGCCACATTAAAAAATGTTAAATGGCAGAGGTTACTCCAACTGCCCCATGTCAATTTGATTATGTATATTTATTTCTTAAGAAGCTGAGCATCAAATACTCAATACAGCTGCAACTCTATTCTGTACCATGGGTCACAATTTACAGGTTGGTCAAGCCAATCAATTTTAATCCATGAATGGGAGCAAATTACATTTGTTCTCATGTCAAGAGTGCTTGTAACTGATGAAAAGATGTGTGTACCAACAACACACAACAACACACTTTCCTTCATAACGTATTTATGCCAAGGTAGAGCGTGGCATCAAAAGAAACCGCAATCAGAAATTATTCTCACATTTTCACATTTGCTTGGTGGTATATGCAAATATATGTTTGTTTGTTTTTTTCCACTTTCTGATATACATAGATAATTTTAGATATTTATTTTCGGGGTGGATTAATGGAACAGAGAGGGGAAGAGACAGCGAGTGGATCACGTTTACCCTTGAATAGCAGGGTAAAAAGGGGAGGATGTCTGCTTCAGGAAATCACAAGATAGGACAAGGGAGGCTTGTTTTCTCCATCCTCTTTTTAAACAGCCTTATTCATACTGCAACTCCTCCTCCATTCTGCTTCTTTCAAGGGGATTCAATCCCCATTCTGATCCCGTCACTAGCTTTGCCAATCAATTCCTCTCTCCCTAGTGTGGGGCCCTAAGTGTCTCTCTTTATTCTATAAAGTTCATAAGAATGGGGAGGCTTGTTCTGCTTATTTGTATTCTAAATCCCAGGGAGGCAAGAGATCAGGATAGAAAGAAGCCTATTGCAGGGAGACAGGTAGACTCACTGGAATTAGAACAGATACTGTGTTCTGTATTTTTACACTGTCCATTGTTCATATATGACATCTTGTCACCAATATGTAATATTTATTTTCCTACATTTTCAGTCAGAGGAATTGTATGGATATTAGCAGATGGGATTCTCTCTGAACTGTTATCAGCACAGCTGCCTCAGAGTGAATTTATTCCCAGTGATACAGGTATAATGCGCGTAGTGAAGCAAAACCTTTGACGCGAGGTTATGGATGGCTGGCAGTCTATGAATTTTTATACTCCTCTGGGTTATTTTACCATAGTTCATATTAATATGACCTCAATAGGACCAAAGGGTATGCAAGATTCATGCAGGATTCATGCAGGGAATGACAGAATGAGGAGCGAGAGAGCAGAGTTGCATCTATATGCCAAACCACTGTCGTCTGAATTTGGAAAATTATTATTGCAGAGCTCACAGTCATGTCTGGAAAGGCGTGGTAATGGTCTGCCACTTGCAATTGCTGGGAAGCAACAGAGGAATGGGAGGAGCAGCCGTGGCTAACTTCATTTGTACTGGATTCTTCCCCCCACCCAATCTCTCGCCTTGGTCCTTCCATTTCTTAAAAAAAAAAAAAAGACTGCAGCGGCACCCTGACCTTCAGAAAACATGGCTGAGCAAGCAACACTCTGGTTGATAATTAAATTCTCTGGTTGGTCAGCAACCAATCAGCTCAGCTCAGGGATCAATGGCTGATTTTAAAGAGTAAACTAATTCACTAATGGTCATAGTTATTCCAATTTACCTGGCTGCTGAATTATGGTGTCCAAATCTATTCTGGGAGGGGAAGGATCAATGCAAACAGGGAAGAGGAGTAGCAGAGGAGAGATGGTTGCATCTGTTATGTGATGTAGTGCAAGGAGTGTGCTCTGAGGTTTATTTGATGGCTGCCCAGTTGAACAGAAGCAGTGCGGGGGCAGTTTATGAGATATTTCTAAACAGGGAATTTCTCTGTCATAAAGCAAGTTAATTAATAAGGTTTCAGTTTAAGTGTGAGTGCAAAGACCATGGATGGTCTAAGACATGGGGGTGTGAGATTGGGGTGTCAAATAAATTAACCAAGCTAGCAAACCACAGGGCATGGAAATTTAGCATGAAATAAAAATGGAATTCATTTAAATCCTGGAGGATTTCTCAGCAATGGAAATAAAAACATTGTGACACTTGCACTCAGATTTCCTTCCTTTACTCTGTTATATTAATACACAGACCTTACCTTTCTATTAACATTGCAAACGGGGGTGCTAAACTGATTATTGACAGACTATGTCTCTCAAACAGCATTTTTAAGAGAAAAGGAACATAGCATTACTGATTTACTTCCATGTTCATCTCATTCCAGGAAAAGGTGTTTTAAGCTGATAGGAAAAACAGCAGGATTCTTCCTCTTTAGCCAGAATCACAGTCTTTCACCAAAGAAAATTAGATGGTACAACAGGCAAGCCATTTGTCACCACATTTGTCTACCACTGATGTTGCTGGCTACTGTGGCTGCATTACAGATGAAGATTGATCATTTGTCAACTTGCAAATTGGCTTTCAAGTGCTTTCTCTAATTACTCTGTGGTTTTATTGATGAGAAACCACTAACTGCTTTCCTTCGATTTACCTCACTGGGCACAGTCTTTGTTTTGAACATGTCATCTCTCACCTTCCAATAAGGCTTTAAAATGGAAAATTAAAAAAAAAAAAAAAAGGCACAATCCTTCGAACATAACATATTCTGCATGCTACTTCTTGTTCCAAAGTTCCAGTGAAAGAATATAAAAATGAAAGCAAAAAATTCCAGAATTAATTTCAGTCCCTTAGCTGGTCATACTCAAAATGCACGCAGAGGAGCCCCTGACATGAATCACAGACCGAACAGGAGTTGCTAGGAGGATGTAAATGACACTGTTCACATTGCAGACCTTCCGTGCTCATGCATGTAAATGTCAAGTGATGTTATCCACTGTATGGTTCCACTGACTAGATCTAAAAGGTCTAGACCAAAGCGAGGGATGAACAGGGAGGAAAAGAATCCCTTAGAAGGATGTTTATCTGAGATCGCTCATATAAACTGCTGTAAGATAAGAGTGATATAAATCTACCTAACCCGCTATCGTGCGTTTCTCTTTTTTCTCGTCTGCACACATTTGTTTTACTTAAAGATCTGAAACAATTTAATTTATGCATTTATTTGAAGAAAATAACCATAAAGTCTCACAAAATTAAACAGCTGATCCTCCTTCATTGTTTCTCCATCCTGTGACTGATTTGTCATAATTGCCAGTGACTGTAACATTTTTTTTTTTCCAAATCACACTATGAGGGTAGGGTGCGAAGAAGTGCTGTTGCGAGGCAACTGTGAGACTGCAATTGGATCGCAGTGCTGCATTTTATTTTAGAAAGACATATGTGGGGAAGTATCATCTTAACAAGGTGAGAGCATGATTTCCTCATCCCATTTCAATATGTGTGGTACAGGACTCCGGCAGGAAAAGTAATGTTTTCTATATACTTTATCATCATGAACTTTATCAGTGCTAGCGAAAGATTAAGCTTAGACAGAATGATGTGTTTCACTCTAACCCCTCCTCCCCCTCCTTAACCTCCTAAAAAACTGTCCTTTTCTACTTACAGATGTCTATATATCAAGCCTGCAAAAAAGGAAAGATAAAAGAAAATGTTTTGTCGACATAGTTCTAGGAATTAACGCGGCTTCACCTTCTCTCAGCAACATTCCACTTTTACACATTTTTTTTTTTAAAGGGAGCTTTTTCTGAGAGAAATACATAACAGCTGCTGTCCTCTCAAGAGAATGGACCACTGGCATTATGTGGAGAAAGGTTTACTCCAGCTGCAGTGGGTTATTTTTGTTTGCTCTTGCAATCCCCATTTGCTCCCTGCACTCTGATGCAATGCCATCTCTGAATTTAGTGACCTCATTTTCTTTCCATTTTGATGTCAACTTTCTAATTCAGTCTTTGACGAATTGTAAATCACGAGACTTTGGCAAGAGTTCTCTCTCTGACCGGCAGCCTTGCTCTTCAGCAGCAGAAGGAATGGGACGTTTAGGCGACGGTCACTGGTCCTATTGTTTCTATTTCAAATCCATATATTTGTGTCAGGGAAGGGAAAAAAATAGGAGGAAGCACAGACTGTGTTCCATAAATCAGCAAAATCTGCAGAGACCCAGAGCAGATGGTGAAAATATATATTAAAAAAATTATTCCATCTCAATTCATTGCAGATTAAGCACTGCAAAGCTTAACTGTGTTATATTATGCATGACTTGGGTCAGTACTGTGTTATTATCAAAATTCTAAAGATATTTTTGTTCAGTGCTGAGCTCAATCTCCCACACAGAATGAACCTACCATGCTGCTGAGTGAAATGTATTAATCTATTAATAGACATAATATATGGCTTTTGTTTGCTTCTAGCCTCCAGATGAAGTGAATACAGTTACCATTTGACCCAGGGATTGTTTATAGAGACTTCCTCAAAGTAGGGACACTCAAGTCAAGAAACAGATTTGAAATATTTAATTTAACTACCGAACGTGCCACCTTCTATTTGCAGATGTGACTACCATGAGGCAATAAATGCAAAGGTAACACCTTGGTACAAACAGGGTTAAAGGTAAAATTTTCAGTTTCGTTCCGCTTCAGCCTGCGCTGATACATGTTGTCACATGATGTGTTTGGGGAATTTCATATTCCTTCTATCGGTTACAAAAATGAAAGAAAGAAAATAGTGCTTTGGGAAATACTATATCACATACATACACTCAGTCATGCAGTATATACCGCACAGCAGATCCCCATGCACAAAGGCATCCTGAGCAGACATTTTCAGGACTGATATGACTAAAAGGATAGTGGATTTTTGCTGAGAAAAGCAATTTTCTTTCTGCACCATCCTTCGTCTGCTCTTCTTGGGAGGTTATCGTTTGCAAAAATGTGCCCTTGATATGGGTTAGTGCAGCCAGCATGTACCTATTCCCCATGTTAAGTTTGAAAATAGAGTGCTCTTGACCTCTTGCCTTTGAAATTCTTCCACTGTCACTATATTCCTACCGTAACTTGTCCTCTTTTTATGCCATAGCTCAGAGGCTTTCGCTACAAGGTTAGCATTTTATTTTTCCCATCGTCCTGTGTTTCTTTGGCCTCCTTCCTTTCCGAGACAAAAGCAAACTTTATCAAAATCCATGTAAAATGCATGCCTTTATACACTTATTCAAGTCAGCTGTTGTTATATGCACCTCAGTGAATGATTGGCAATAACAGCTTTTCCTTTTGCTACTCAATAATTAACAGACCAATTTTGCCAATCTCACAGTATGAGCCTCAGAAGAACAGGAGTGATTTCCTGAGGTCCTTTTCAAATGTTTACATTAAGAAAAAGACAGCAAATACCTCTTCATGATTCAATTTTTAATGAGTCAGTATAGGTATGGGTAATCCTTTGCGGATAGGGTATAAAGGATTTAACTGGACTAAATATAATTATTCTATGTAGAATTTAAAAAGTCAACACTCTCTTTGGTGTTAGGTTAAAATGGCATGTTTGGCAGCAGCTGTAAGACTCTATAACCATCACTGCTCCCAACAAAACCACAATCAATAGTATGTACATATTGTATGGTAATATATAGTATATTGTAAATAGTCTGTCCTGTTCAAGGTTCAACACACAGGCAAATCATGTACATTTTGAAGTGAACCCATATCTGGTTATATTCCTGTACAGTATATGTTGTTGTTGTTATTATTATTATTATTATTATTGTTGTTGTTGTTGTTGTTGAACTTGTCTTGTTGTTTTTATATCTTTTCAACAATGTAAATTTTTATATGTGTGGCTGCTGTTACACCTGATTTTCCCCTTTGCAGGACAATAAGATTAGATTAGATTCAACTTTATTGTCATCGAACACAGTAACAAGTACTTGAGGGTACTTGATGGCTGTTATATCATCTTCTCCTTTACTTAATATTTTTACATAGAGCTCAAAATCGAACTATATATATCACATATGTTTCTACGTCTATGATGTCAACTAAAAAAACAAACAAATTTGTGAAAAACTCAAGAGTTCATAATTGTCTTTTTTGAGTCCCACAGTAGCAGAAAAATCTGTTTAGTCCGAAAAAAATCTCTTAATCTAATCTTTTTATGTATTTATTTTTTTGCAGGATTTTTGTGTGTGTGTGTGTGTGTGTGTGTGTGTGTGTGTGTGTGTGTGTGTGTGTGTGTGTGTGTGGTTGACTTCCATAAAAACAAACTCACAACAGTTTGCTTTGAGAGCCAAACAGTCAAAACAACCTCATTTGAATCACAGTTGGATCATTTTTATTGTGTGTCAAGAGTCTGGTATAACTCATGAAGGGAGGTGCAAGAATGTTTTGGTAAAGTGGCAAAGGAGACATGGTAGTCTCTTGGAAGGAATGACCTCATAGTTGAACATGTTAATCAAGAGAGCACTGATTAGTGATTAGCTCCCATGTGGATAAAAGAGAAGGAGTGAATTTTAGGCTTGCTTGATTGGATGATGAACTAAGAGGAGGTTGCCTCCTGAATTTTAAACTGATAGGATAATGCAGGGAGCCGGGATAGAACGGATGGCAGCCAAGAGGTGTGGCTTAGAAGGAGTACTATAATGAATAAAAGAGTAGCCTAGAGGTAAAAGAATTAAAAATGAAGTAGTCCCCTTTATTAAACTTTCGCTAAGCTCAATTACAGTGATAAAAGACTTCTCTGATGAACCATTTGAACAAAAGAACACGGGGGGGGGGGTTATCAAAGTCAAAGCACATTTTGTAGAATCTCTCCTAAGCTCAACAATACATTGACAGAAAATCTGAGGTCACCATCTATTTTTCTTTAAAATGTGATTTGCTTTCAAAAGTTCAATTCCTTTAGCGTAGTCAGATTCCAGTCCAGGCAAAACTACTACTACTGCACTTTTATTGCTCACAACTGTGACTTGAATGTGCCACGTTGCCTCTTCCATGCCCTACATTGTTGTCTTCTTGGTGTGCTGAGAGCACAAAAAGCACCAGAGAGGATACTGCGCAGGCAAGCTTCACCTGGACTGGCCTCTCCATCATTAAAATTAACTGCATCAGCTCCATCAGCAAAGGAGCCCTAGGGTGTTCAGGGATGGTTACCATTTTTCTACTTTTTGATCATAAATAGGTACAAAAGTATATTTTTATTTGTCCCCGAAGACTCAAGCAATTTTTTTTTCCCCCTCTGTGGTACACACAGTGTCCATGGTGTATAGTAGTTTTGTGGTTGAGTGAGCAGTGATGCAGAATAAAAACAGGATCCATAAACATAAACTGGTTCATTACAAAGCATAGACAAACACCTACATACATCATGTGAGGCATGACGAAGTAACAGAAATTTGGAGTACCTGTAATTATAATATTTGCGTTGTCTTTGATCACTTCAGGATCAGTTTAGGTTCTGGGGTTTTGTGAAGAGAAAAAAAAAAAAAGCCTATTTATGAAAGAAAATAAATAATAAATAATGATTTGACAGGAATTAACATTAAAACATGTTCACATTTAAAGTGACTAATAAAATCATATGAGATGCTTCTGTATTTATACTGCACATCATGCGCTCTCTCTGTCAGTATACCATTTATTATAAACACAAATCTGACTAAAACACACACACATACATAAAAAAGCCCTGGCTCCCTGTATGCCTGTCAGATTGTGTAGTGGTTTTGTGCTAAAATTGCATTTCAGCATAATAAATAGGCCCACAGTGTGCTGATCTGGGATTTGGGATTTATTTTTTTTCATAGTTTAAATACTGACTATTATATATCTGTCTTCTCTGTCTAAAGAAAATGTTAATACTGATCAAAAAAAAAATTCTGGCACTGATAATTTCATGTTACTCCACAATTAGGAGAGGAGTGTTAATGGAGTGAGGTGCCAGATTGGCACAGCACTGGCAGCACTGCACTCAATTGAGGAGACAAATTATTCATAGTAAGAGACTCAATCAATGTGTATTTCCAATGCCTCTGAATTTTTCTAGAAGGCAGGAAGTGTACCACCCTCTGAAGTGTTTCAGAAATAATCAAATTGGGTATGGTTTAATGTATTGTTTCCTGCATATGGATTGACACAGCAGACCAATTATCCTGGAACTTTTTTTTTTTTAAATGAACTGTACTGTCTGGCTTTATGGGTCTGAATGTGAAAACAATGTTTGTTTTGCTGACGTGTTCTCAGCCTGTTTCTTCCAGGTATAGACTTGAAGTCAGATCAAAATTAGTATTGAAATATAGCATTTAGTCTCGTCTGGCTCCCCATCACCTATTTATGTTATCTGATACACAATCATCCCAAAGCAAAGTATAATTACTTCCAACATTGTCTAGACTGTGTTTGACTCGGTGTAAAGCAAGCCCAGCGGTAACAGCACAACGACCTGTTCTACTTTACCACTACATTTCCCATTATTCATGTCCTTTGGCAATCTTTCACACACAAACACGCACACACACACACACACACATACATATATATATATATATACTCAATAAAAATATTTTCTATTATTCTCTTAACCTCCTTCTGCACAAAACCCCTAAAGTTTTAAAAGCCAGTTCTGTATACTGTCGACACTACTTCAGCCTCCATCTCATGTCACATCCCCTCTCCCTTCCTCTTACTCATGTATCCCTATACTCACCTTTTCTGTCACCCCAAACACCCCTAAAATCAGGTGAGAGGTCCCCTTCAATTTCTCTCCACCTCTAATAGGCACTTCCTTGTGTTACATGATCACTGGGTGTCAAGATTAAAGAATGGCTACTGCTTCCCAGGGCAGACATAGATGGGAGACAGAGAAAATAGCACTCCATAATTACTGATAAATCGAGCACACTGCCTCCTCTCCTTCCACTTCCTCCCTAACCACCTGGCCCTGATGTCAATGTGAGGGGCTGAGCAAGTTAAACCGAGAAAAACTTGACCACGCCAGCCACTTTTTTTGCACTGCTGATATTGCAGTTAAGTTCAGGTAACTCAGGGCCAATTGACTGACTTGGAGCTTTTATTCGAACTCCAATCATTGCTTCTTTGAAGTGGGACACACAGTGCTAAACTAAAGCAGCTGCAGCCAAAACACAATGCCACCAGCCCACAGCCTGGAAGAATATACCATACTATACTCTCTACCAAACACTGGTAAGCTGCCATACAGCACATTTTCCTTTAATCTCTGACAGGGTTATAACCTACAGAGGATGATTAATGCAGCCACGGAGCAAGCACCCCTTACTTAAACACCACACATTGCATTGTAAGTGACAGTCGCTGGAACCAGCGGTAAAAGCAAAAAAAAAAAAAAAAAGGCCAGATGGTTGGGTCTCACCCCACCACCAGGCAGTTGGGATGGATTCCCAAGTTGCAACCCATTTCCATTGTGTATACTGTAAGCAATCCTAGAAGAATTGGTGGGAAGCAAAGCCTTTTCTGCAGTGAAAGTGTTTAGCTTTCTAGTAGTATTGTACAGTAATTTGAATATTTATTTTAACTGGCAAGGAAGCAGGTGGTAATGAGACTTTAGACATTAAGTATCACATTTTACCTGCAGTATAGTAATGAAATTTACATGCCACAAAGCTTTATCTTGAATAGTTTAGTTAGGCAAAATCATGCCCACTTAATAGGTATATGAATTTTACTAGACTGATTATCAATCTGAAGGGCCACCTCATTTCATCGTGATATACAGCTTAATGTGATGTTCATCTGAGCCACTTTATGCTTAGGACAGGGAGGAGTGATCAAGACCTACATGAATCGCTGAATAAGATAATTAGATGTGGGAGGTTAATTAGCGATATGGAGCCAGGCATTTGAAATGCCCCAGATTTGACTGGTAACTCGTGTGTTAGAAAACAATGTGAGTAACTAATCCTAAATTGTTTGGCAGCATAACAATGTTAATGATAAATGATGGGATTCTTTTTCATTTACATGTATCAAAAGAGTGCTACGTGTGAACTATAAGCACACTGGCATTTTAAAGGATGCCTCCCTTTCTCTTGCACTGACCCTCTTCATTGCTATCGATTTTATGCCATGTGAAAAAACTGTGCAATGGATCTGGGGAATATATGACAGTGAAAAGAGCAGTTGCTGCCGCAGAGCATAAACCTTTGACCTCTGTGCTAAGGACTTTCATGGTCAGAGGAAATACCAAAATTACTAAGCTTAGAGCTTAAAAATAAAATAATTATTCTAAACAATTCCCCAAAATTATACCAGAAAAGCATCCTACAAAGTTTTCAGTTAATTGTGTGCATCAATTCTTTATTATTATTAGTTCTCTATCCACACTTCCCTTTCAGCTTTTAGATACCCAGATGCTTCATTCTCCTTTTCAGAAACCATGCTGACTGTCTTTCCTGCAAATTGTTGGTGCTTTCATAGATTAATCTGAGGGATTTTTTTTGGGGGGGGGGGATCAACAACAAAAATAACACACACAAAAAATTTATAACACAGCTGGTTGTGTTTTTGATTGAAAATACAACACATTCTCACCCCCAACTCGTCCGGAACCCTTGTCATTACATTTTAATCCATCGGCTACCTCGGAACAGTCATTTTGGTTGGCTTTAAGCAGCAATTTTACTTAGTTAGGATAAGGAAAAGATCATGGTTTAGACTAAAATACAGCTTTTTCTTAACATTAACCCTTTTCCCAAGTGGAACAAGCTTCTCAGCTATTTTCTTTGTTGCCATGGTGACTCCTGGGGCAGTGATGATAACAGCAAAGCAGATTAAAAATTATTCTTAGAGGGCACACATTAAGCTTAAATGTGACACCAGTGGCTCCTGATCAAGTGGCAGTATTTGACCAGTTGGGAGCAAGCAGGGTTGGAAAATGATACATTTGCCAAAATAGCACAAAAATCTTTCAAGAAAGAGGCATGCCACTCTGTCTCAGAATGAACACTGCTCTTTTATTAGGGAATGAATTCGAGTGTTGGATTTTGTATTTTACAAATATGATGATATTGATAGGTGTTTATGAGAAACTGGGTTGGTTTAAAATAAAACTTTCTGTGTTTCAGCATCTCTCACTCAACATCTGCCTCTTTCCTTCTTCTTCAGCAGGCACTGCATTTGGGATTTGGCAGAGTTCATTTTTAGTGCTTGCTTTTGTAAGATGTTTAATCCCAGTTCACTCCATTTCAAGTGTAAAATACCGTTAAAAAGCTAAGCATTATTATTTTTTTAAAAGTATAGCTTTTTGCCTTATAGCCCCAGTTTGTGTCTTGTCAGTTTCTGCCCTGTCCCTCCTAGAGCTTCAAATCTCACCAGATGCATTTCAAAAGCGAAGAGCTTTGCTTCAAATTCTCTACGTCATTCCCGTGTCTGACTTCCTGCCCTCCTCATTTGGAAGCTGAACTGCTTTTGGAAAATGTTGCTTTGTGTATGATGCTATCATAGTCCGGTACAATTAGATCCATCTCGAAACTTGAATATGGAGGAGCTGGAACGTTGCACAGTTTAAATGATGGGTAAAAGCCGAGTCAGGAAGCATAGGATGTAAGGAAGGAGGTGTGACATATGACTCAGGTTTGTGGCTGAAACCAAACAATAGCTATTGCACTGTAACTATTTGGCTACTGAGTGCATGTTTGGAAATACAGAGTAAGTTGGGTTTTTTAATCAAATCATAAATAAAATGTATAATATTTACAAAAACACAGAGAGTATTTAGAGTATTCACATTATAGTGCCAAAAGTATTTGACTTCACATGCATATGAACTTGAGTTAATCCATAGGGTTATGGTGTCGGCCCACCCTTTGCAACTATAACAGCTTCAACTCTACTGGGAAGATTTTCCACAAGGTTAAGGAGTGTGTTTATGGGAATTTTTGACCATTCTTCCAGAAGCGCATTTGTGAGACAGACACTGATCTTGGACGAGGAGGCCTCGCTCTATGTCCTCCCAAAGGTATTCTATCAGGTTGAGGTCAGGACTCTGTGCAGGCCAGTCAAGTTCTTCCACACCAGAATCACTCATCCATGACCTCGTTTAGTGCACTGGTGTGCAGTCATGTTGGAATAGGATGGAGCCATCCCCAAACTGTTCCTACAAACTTGGGAGCATGAAATTTTCCAAAATGTCTTGGTATGCTGAAGCACTATGAGTTCCTTTCAGTGGAACTAAGGGGCTGAGTCCAACTCCTGAAAAACAACCCCACAACAATAACCCCCCCTCCATCAAACTTTACACTTGGCACAATGCAGTCAGATAGAAATCATCCTCCTGGCAACCACCAAATCCAGACTTGTCCATCAGATTTCCATATGGAGAAGCATGGCTCATGACTCCAGAAAACACATCTCCACTGCTCTGGAGTCAAGTAGGGGTATGCGTTACATCATTGGATTCAATGCTTTGCATTGTGCTTGGTAATATAAGGCTTGGATGCAGCTACTCGGCCATGAAAGCCCATTCATAAAGCTCTCTAAACACTGTTCCTCAGACTAATCTGAAGGCTACAACTTTTGCGGTCTGTAGTGATTGACTCTACAGATAGCTGATGACCTCTGTGCACTATGAGTCTCAGCATCCGCTGACCCCGCTCTGTGATTTCATGTGGCCTACCACTTTGTGGCTGAGTTGCTGTTGTTCCCAATTGCTTCCACTTTCTTATAATACCACTAACAGTTGACTGTGGAATATTTAGTAGTGAGGAAATTTCACAATTGGACTTATTGCACAGGTGGCATCCTATCACCGTACCATGGTGGAATTCACTGAGCTCCTGGAGAGTGACCCATTCTTTCACAAATGTAAAAGCAGTCTGAATGCCTAGGTGCTTGGTTTTATACACCTGTGGTCATGGAAGTGATTGGAACACCTGAATCTAATGATTTGGATGGGTGAGTGAATATTTTTGGCAATATAGTGTATATACACACACAACACTCAAAGAATCCTGAAATCTGTGGAGGAAATCAAGATGATGGTTGTAGAACCCTCCCCAGAAAGACCCAATCAATGTTGGGTCAATCAATCAAATGTTGAAATTGGAAATCTTACGTGGTGGTGACATGTGCACAGTAGGTCTTAGAGGTTTCAAAAGCTGTATTGAGAATTTCTGCCCATGCTATTAATGTGCACAAACCTTAAACCTAATGGATTTGATTGGCAATTCTATACATGTTGTTTCTCCCCATTCATTTAGATGCAGGCATCAAATAGCCACCTGGATTCAATCCACGTTTGCTGCCAAGTAACAAGTGAAACTTCTGGAAGGGCGTTTGGACAAGCAATACTGCCAATATGCAGAGACCTTGAAAATTGTATATTTTATTTATTAGCTTTTAATAATATTCTCCATCTTGGGGCAAAACTAGTTTATATTTAATAATTCCCAACAATATTACAGCCTTCAGGTGTGAATTTGCCTTTAAAACATAAGTAGTCATCTGAAAGGACAGGGCATTATGGGAATCAGTTATTTATTTATTTATTTATTTATTTATTTATTTATTTATTTATTTATTTATTTATTCATTTATTTTTAAATGAATGTACTGAGTAAATTAAATATGAGGATTTCATAACTGATTAATAAAAATAAGGCTGGCCAAACATAAGAACACCAGTTAAAGATATGAGGTTGCAAGTGTTAGCATAGAAAAAGCCCTAAAGGCAATGTCAAATGATAACAAATATTCATAAGTCTGTAGTCAATCAATGTTTTTCAAGCTAAACGTGACAGGAAATAGTGTTTAGTCAGTCAAGCTCTCATACTAGGAATGCAAATGTATGCAATGGGACATGTAGGATTAGTGTACACTGAGTTTTTATGTTCAAAATTCTAATTAGCATACATGTTTGCTGTTGTACCTGATTTGGGGCCTCAGGACTTCAGAAGATGCTTAATGTGCAAGACACACAAACAGAAATTCCATCACAGGCAAGGGCAGGTACATAAAAAAATCTATAGCATGGTACTTTTGTGAAAGTGCTGTGTCAGGTCATTGAATGTGCTACTTTTGGAAGCCCAATGCCTTTTACAGCATAAAATTGTTGAGGAAAAGGAATGCTGTGATAACCAGCTGATTCTCCTACAGCTTATGCTCATTACGTTTACAGGACTTAACATTTAAAGGGAAACACACTAATACCGTTATTATACTCACCAGCCACTTCATTAGATACACCTTGCTGGTACTGGGTCGTAACCCCTTCGGATTCAGAGCTGCCTGAATTCTTCATAGCACAGATTCAACAAGGCACTGGAACCATTCCTCTGAGATTTTGTTCCATAGAGGCATGATAGAATTATGCAGTCGCTGCAGATTTGTTAGCTGCATATCCATGATGAGAATTTCGCATTAAACCACTTCCTAAAAAACACTCCAATGGATTGAGATCTGGTGATCATTGAGGCCATTTAAGTACAGTTAGCGCATTGTCATGTTCAAGAAAACAGTTTGAAATGACTGGGTGATTTGTGGCATGGAGGGTTATCCCACTGGAAGTAGATACTGTTGTTATAAAGGGATCGACGTGGTGAGCAACAATACTCAGGTAGGCTGTGGCTTTTAAATGATGGCCAGCTGGTATTAAGGGGACCAAAGTGTGCCAAGATGGAAAAAATGTTTGCTTTGATGATTTATTCTTTTAAAAAAATGATTAAATATTTTGTTTGAAACAGGACACAGTATGAATGCAGTGTCCCGCTTTTAAATAAGATGTTTTCTGACCTATACCTCAACCCCAGGCTCCTCTCAACATAGTGTTTCTATATACAACAGACACTTTAAGCATAAGCACAGCTTTCTGAGGCACTGTTGTTCTTGAGCTGTTCAGGACAGTCTCCTTTAATAGATTTTATACACAATTTCTTTAATATTTACACAAGTGCATTTCTGTACAGAGTAGTCTAAAGACTAGACTAAAGGTTTACATAGGAAAGGTTAGCCAGAAAATAATTTAAGAAATCTTTTTGCACCTCAATTTCAATATTCTCCTCTGATTAGTGATTTCCTGGATTGTACATTGCCACTGCTTCAGGGCTGCAATGTAGGCCAGTGATGCTGCGATCTTCTGGCATGAGCCAAGAGCACACTGACTCACACGGCATCACAAAGGTCATGGGTCAGTCCATGACTCTACTCTCTGTTCAAAAATGCCCCGCTGTTTCATTTTTCAAAATTAGGGCATGGCCTATCTACGGATGGCAACTTCTTATCAATGCGCAAGCTTCATATGACAAATTCCAGAGAATTTGAAATGCTTGTTTGATATATTTTCATCTTCTTTAAGAAATAATTAGGGATACCCTCAAAGTGCTCCAGTGGGGAGTACTTTACACCTTGTTAGTCAGCACAAGGAAGGCTGGAAAAGATTCAAAACCTTCTCTGTGTGAGATCCTATTAACATTTTTCAGAAAGATTATCCTCCCATGATTGTTCATATTTAAATTATGACTTTTACTTGATAGGCAATACTTAGTGCCTTGATAGGCAATTCAATAATTCAGTTGATATTCTATGTTTGTTTATCCACTATAACGTGTCTGAGAGAACTAGAATGTCAGTTATGTTAAGGCAGGAAGGCTGCCAGTTCTTTGAGTGACTTTAACCTTTTGTGATAATTTTTCATGGGCAGAAAATCCAAGTGGTCAGGGAAATGGCTGTGGCACCCTTAAAAATGACTATGAAATTTATGGACAATCAAATCTGACCTGCTCAGTCCTTTAAAAGTTGTAATGAGTCACGCAAAGTTGCTTTTTAAGATTAGTTTAATATTCTCAAGATGCTGAAATCTACATTATAAGCTTTTCCAAAATCAACTGTGAAAGACAAAATCACAATACATTTGATTTTTAGCCAAAACATTGCATACAATGATGCACATGTATGCAAAAAAGTAAGGTAGATGTATAATCTCAAGTAAGCCTTAATAATATCTTGATTTAATTATATAGGTACTTAAAGCTTGATTCTATACCCTCACAGGTTTAATCAAGTTTGCCAAAGAAAGTGACATCTTTTAGTTATTACTCACTTTCGAGTCTTTCTCAGTATGTGAAAAGGAGATTCAGTCAGGATGTCACAAGCTATCAGTCTGCAGTGGCACACTGACTATATTCTAGGGATGTCACTGAAACTGATCCTTAAGTTGCCTTTCGATACAAGTTTAAAATTCTAATATGATGACAGCCCTTGTATATACAGTGGATTTTTTTTTCTTAATCAAAAAGCAGGCTGCTTAATAGGAAACAATGTTACTCAGCTGCAGGCTGTTAAAGCAAAAGACTGAACCTTATTAAGCTGAGGAGAAAAGAGATGGATAGTAATTCTCTATGGCTAATGGTTTCATGTTATAAACTACAGGTAACTCAATCCATTCTTGATATTAAGAATATTTAATAATTCAACTTTAATAGCCCATCACTATTTAGTCATCAGATATTTTAGAATGTAGAGCCAAAAAATGTGCCCAGTGTATAAAATTTTTGGCTGTGAACATTTTTTAGGTGTGTTGTACAGATGGCAAACATGTACATAAACATGTATGACGCATCATCATGCTGATGAAGAACATATGCCACACCACAGTGTATTTATAAAACACACTTACAGCAAATGGCTGCACAATCATGTGGCTACCCACAAATTTAACAAGGAAATACAAGTGAGGAAGAAAATCTCCACAACAAAACAAAACTGCCAATTACTGGCCAGAGGTGCACATTATCTTTGTGCAGTCCAGACCTAGACGATATACTATATGGGAGGTTTGCATTTTGTAAAATATCTCAGACGCATCTTCTAGGCTACAGCAGATCAAATTATATAGCTGTGGTAACATGGGAGGCAAGAGCGAAGCAAATTAAGTTAAAGGCTCTATGTATAATCGTTGACCAGTGTAGACCTGTGCAAATCAAAACATCTTTCTCCTCCTCCACAAAAAAATCAAGTAGATGTACAACACTGCTGTCACCAAGCCAGCAAAGACCAAGGCAATGTCAGGCAAAATAAATTACTGTAGTTATTACTGTGTTGTCCGAGTTATCATATTTTAAGGAGTAATAACTGAGCTTCCTGGCAGTGTTTAATGACACATGGGTCAGGGTTGCGGAGGCTCAATTTAGCATCACTTTTCTAGCCAGTGTCTCCTACTTGGCAAACACCAAGTGTTAGGTCAAGATGCATAGTGTGCAGAGGACTGTGAGTGTGTTAACCCAATATGAAAAGGCCACTTTTGCACTTTTGAAGGCAAAAGGATAGAGAACAAGTATACGAGAAAGATTTTTATTATGATTTTCATGTTATCCACGCTAGTATTTCTCAGGTGATCAGCAGATAGTGTGACATCTGTTCTGTGATTACAGCTTGTGCAAACTGAATTGATCTGAAATTATTGTTGGAGCCGTAGTCTCCAGCAGCCTCCAGTCTCTGAAGCAGCCTTCAGACTGGCTCCTTTATGTCACAGTTTTAACTTTACCCAATGAAATACAGACTGATGAGCCTAACTTAACCTGTGTTTACATTTACTGAATGTTTACTCAGAATTGCCTCTAAAGGAACGGGCACCATGTTAGAAGAAATTAAAAATGGTAGGCTAACTTGTTTACATTAGGATAATGACAGCTTTAGTTTCTGATACTTCGTGCTTTGAGTGTAAATGTTTCAGAATTAGCATATGTCAATATGTTTGGTCTAATAAATGTTTTATAAGGCAGATTCACCAGCTACACCATCAACCAGCAGCAGCAGCTACACCCAGACCAAACTCACTGTGAAGCTTCTTCTTCCCTCAAAACATAAAAATTGTATCATATTGGATTTGTCAAATTCCTTGCTCAGGAAATGAGGTTCATTAGCATTACTCCTCAATGGATCTTGTGCACGGCCGTTGATATACATTAGTTCTGTTTTTGGAATGTATACGAACAGAGGCTGGCTTCATATCTGCTGTTCATTTTAGTATAAAAAAATAGGTTAAAATGACTAACATTATTTTTTTATGTATGTCAAAAGGATAATATGCAGATTATTTTTTCCTCCTTACCCCATTTTCTTTTCAGAATTTTAGTTAACGAAGCTATTCTTTGATCCCAAAAACATTTTACACGACATCACCTCCAGGTTTATCAGTAGTCAGAAAGCAATACACATTAGACTTATATTAATTTAATAAATAATGTTTCTCTTTGCTTTTGAGGTTTTGATGTATTATTTAATTCTTGACTGCAACATAAAATGGCATTTGTGTTCAGTCACAACTATTCAGACTCTGGCCACCTGCTGTGAATAAAGCAAGAAGGAGATAGAGAGAAACCAGAGACGGGCCACTTTACTTAGTGGAAGAATTAGGTGTATTGAATACTTAAATAGTTTATAAAAATAAAACTGTCAGTGCTAGGGTGATTTCTGAATCGTTTTCAGCTCCCTTGAGGCTTTGCACAACACCCATATATTTCTTCAGAAAACTTTGGAGGCCTTCTTTTGCAGGTTTGTGTCACCCCATGCAAATGTTCAGATGAATGTTGTCTTTAGTGGCCATCCAATTACTAAAAATAAAAATTCTTTCTGAAACTGTGAAATCGTCATTAAAGTTTTATGATGTGCAAGAATAATCCCTAGTACTCATCTTTAATTATGTGCCTGTGGCTTTTTGAACACTGCGTTATGAAAGCGTGTTTAGACTCATGTACTTTTGGGACTGATAGCACCAGCACATGGGTCAGAAAACCCTCAGTGGAGATCAGCTGCGTTTCTGTAAACGTGCCAATATTTCTGGTAGAGTTTGTCACATGTCATCGTGTGACCCTGTTGTTTGTTTCTGATAAAAACAGATCTTTTTTTTTCCAAACCTCTTAGGAGGCAGCCTTCTGGTCACTACAGCTGCAGCCAGCACCCACATAAAAACAATGCTGTGCCAATACATGAATACAAAGAGAGAGATACAGAGAGAGGAAGAGAAGGAGAGATCTGGTGCCAGTACAAGACTGGTGCCATTCTCTATCCAGCACAAAGACAGTTGAAAAAGTAATATTCTTATTGACACACAGAGTGATAAAGAAACAATATGTACATATGGTGAATGTATTAAGTCTGTCATCATTTCCTTGTAATTGTGTTCATGGGCGTTTATTTCCTTGTCTTTTAGAATCACAGTCACATGATTTGAAGACAATTTATCAGTAAGTTGCATTGCCAAGGTATGTAAAAGGACCTCTGCTGCTGAATGTTCTCTTTTCAGTCCTTGAAAGCATTATCAACATTGGGTCATCTAAAGCCACGACACAAATATAGCTTTAAGCCACTGCTGGCATTTTCATTTTGGCAGCGTGATTTAGAATGCTTTCCCTCTGAATATGATTACATGTTGCCAGCATTTTGCCATTGAAAAGGCCACCAGATTGAATGAAGCATTCCGAATGAGGCAGCTTTTCTTCTGCAATTTCCGCTGCCAGTGCAATTTTCTCTACTGTACATCTAAAGAAGAAAGCAGAACAATATCACAGAGTTAAAGCACTGGCTTTTAGCATAATGCTCTTTTTTTTTTAAAAAAAAATGAAGCTTAACTTACATTGCAAATTCAGTATGCAGGGTTAGTGTCAGTGGGATGCCACACAGACCTTTAAAGGCTTGATTATGCAGTATAGACTGAGATCCTTCATTTGGTCATTATTCATCACATGTGTGACTTCAGTATAAGTTCAAAGAAACTAATGCTTTGCAGTCTCAGCCTGGTAATTATAACTGCAACTGCATTTTTTTTTCTAGGTACATTTGATAACACTCCATAAAGCTACTTTGGCCAGCATTTCAAAAAGAAACATTGACAAACAAAGCAAAAATTGCAGTGGCAGCCGTGGAATGGCAGATAAATGTTTCCAGACTAATTTCAAACAGAAGCTGCTCCTCTAATTTCATAGACTTGGTATCAGTATCATACACAGTTATCTTGCCTTTAGCCACACAATGACACCTATAGTGTAAAAGAGCATGAGCTCCCCTCGCAGTTAGCCGGTGGAATAGCAATCAAAGCAACTTGAGTGAACACGGAACGGCAACTTTGCCTCACTGGTGACACACGCGCGCGCACACTTACAACAAAACAAACACGTGCGTGCGTGCTCTCATGTACGCGCACCCTCTTGCGTTCAAAGCTACGTACAGGACAGGCCAGCAGGTGCACACGAACACTGATCCGTCTCATAACAGGCAGTGAGATGAAACAATGTAAAAATACTACAAATAGTAAAATAAAAACAATAATAAAAGGAAGAAACTGATTTCCTCTTTATTATTATTAATAATATTAATCCGGGCTGACACTCATTTAAAGTTGATGCAGCTTCCAGAGTGAAGTAATCATCGGGGATGCAAAAAGGTACAATTGGACTGCAAACAGAAAGAGCTTGAATACAAATGTTGATGCTGACTACAGTGATCTGCAGGCCTGCTTTACACCTCTACTCTAAATGTTGCCCCTGGACCGCCACTCATTGAAACAGGTCTTTGTAATGTGCCAACCCCGAACACTGAGATCACTGATTCTCTCAGTGTTTCGTGCTCCTTTTACATCCGCACTTCTGCAGCATCACCTGGGGAAGATGCTGCCTTATAACGTGCAGCGAGAATGCAGTCGAATACATATAATTGTGAGAATAACTCATTTGCATAGTGTTCTAAGATGAAGGGTTTATACGGCAATAAGACTCATTATATAAATTTTAATAGCCTCGGAACGCTACGTCGACATACACTCCGGGCGGAGCTTGAAAGGTAGCTTCACCGTGAGAAAGAAATTTTTTTTTTACCTCCATCCTGAAAAGGACGCCACCGGCCACCCTAGTTACATGCTGACCACGCAACATCGCCATAATTGTGCCACAAAATAGCCCTGCCTACCAGACCACTTCCTCGTGGTTAGTGATAGACAGAAAAAATATACATAAGATACCTTCACATTATGTTAGAGGTCTAAGCCAATATATACCGTACTCACCTAAAACTGACTCTCCCCTCTTAGCTGTATTTGTGGTCCAAGATTTGTTAGTTCTCTCGCCAACAACTTCTGCTGGAGCATATGTATCCAGTGCTCATGCTGGTGGCTCAGTCGGTGATGTTGGATTGCGGATGATTTGGCAATCCTTTTCATGCTCAAGGGAAAAAAATCCTTCGTTTCTGCGTGGTCTCGGGCATTGGCGCGCAGATGAATAAAGTAATGAAGTCCGTCAGGAGGGAAAAGAGAAAAGGGAGCTGTAGGAGTGAAATTTATGTCGACGTGTTTGAAACAGTTCTCGTCTCTTTTTTTGTCACACTAGGAGCCGTTTGCGGGTAGAGAGGTGTGGATGGATATCTAGGAAGGGAGGCTGGGATCCACAGACGGAGGGCGAGAAAGGGGAGGTACAAAGAATACAGTCTCGTATTGTAGAGGACGGTCATGGCAGGCAGTGAGGGGTGGGTCTGGACTGTATGAGGCGGAAGGCGAGGGAACTGAGGGTGGATGAGGATAAGAAGCCGTGTCGTGACTTTTCTCAGCTGATAGGTATGCTAATTATTTACACCAAGGCTACAGGATGACCACCAGAAATAGCATGGTCATTGCTCATTAAGGTGCCAAAATTTGGGTAGGATCTAGGCTCAGGAGGGCATAGGCTTATTAAGTATGCAAGGTTTTTAGAGACAGTTGAAAGCGCAACAAAGTGAGAAGGCGTTGAGTTGCGCAGAAGGTGGCACACAATGCCACGTGTAGGCTGTGTACTTTACATAAAAAATAAATAAGTAAAAACGTGACTGTATGTCTGTGTTAATGTGAACTTATGGTGACTTGCCATGAAACTCATCTTCATAAAAATTCAGCATAGCCAAGGCTCTGTGGACTTGGTAATTAATGCACACTGTTTTGTGGAGCAAAATTTGTCTTGCTGTCCCAGGTGCTGAAACGCAACTAAAGTGAAGTTTTGGTTGCTGTCCATGGTTCTGAAAAGCAACAAGGAAAATTCAGTTTTCTGTTCATGATCCTGAAACCTCCTCAGTAGCTCTGTGATGATGTGTGTCAGGTAACAATATTAGCTCACTGTGACAGGTGTCGTGGTTGCTGAATTCATTAATGCATGCACGGTATTAAACATATATATTCACTTCATTATTGACAGGTCATAGTTGCTGAATGTACTGGCTTCAACATACAGTTAGGGCTTATAATTCTATAATAATACTGTAGTGACTACATCAAATTTGTTTAGGCAGGCTGGCATTAAACTGGGGAACCACTGGCATCAGTCCTTTTAGAACTTGCTATGCTGCTGGTGAATGGTATATTTTGACAACATATGGTCAGCCAAGACCAAAAAAACCAAAAGTTTGGCCAATAGTGCTCTATCCCACTGTGCTAGAAATGATATCAAAATTATATTAGCGTGTATCTCATTTGATGAGGACATCTCTAGCACTACAAAATGCATTAGAGAATAACAGCTACATTCTACATTCTATTTTCAAAACCCATGGAAGATTTTGAATTGTTTTACAGGTGATCTAAAATGATATACATATAATTGCAACAAATCCTCCTCAGGTAATTATGTATTCTTCTACACCAGCAGGCATCTTAGCACAACCTGCTCTGTCTTTCTGATTTTTTCCCATACTGCTGAGATATAATAAATAGAAACATGAACTTCACACTTAAGCTGGTAACATAACTGCTAAAACTTTGCCTCAAACCATCTTTGGTCAGGTTAACCAAAGTTACTTAATATTTAAGGTACCTTGTGGGCATTTTTTTTCCATGTTAAAGGGTCCATTACTTTGGAAGCATCACACTGATTTAGTAGCAATATGTATACATGTAGATAGATATAACCTGAAGAATGATGGATGGAATTATTTCTGTTTTACTTAGTTGAACCCACCAGTTTAATGTAATAGTTTTCAGAAATGTAAAGCAAACACAAAAAAGAAGAAATGCATAGCAGAGATTAACTGCTGCACTGAGTTGGCATGATATTACATATCGGGGGGCTAATGTTCTATTTAATAATCCAAAAAGGATATATTAAAAGTCTATTTGACCACAGGTTTTAGATGGTTACAGTCTTCATTGTAGCTCAAAGCTGAAGCATGTTAAATGGATACATTTTGAACTGATTTTGACATCACTATATCCACTGCTGTCACAGAGAGTTTTGCAACTCACTAGCTCTCCAGTGGTCCACTTGCAGTCAAGTACTTGAAGCATCCACCATCGGGTAAAGAACCTGGTGGATCCAATATTGCATGGAACTCAATGAGGCTAAATGGATAAATGGTGCCATTACAAAGTCATTAGCCTGGAAGTGGTAGTGACACGTGACAATTTTCTTTTGCAGTTCTAGTCATAAAATGCTCCAGGGATCATTGCTGTTACATTTCACAATCCAGTTGGTATTAGCTTTTAATTTGAAACTTCCCCATTTCTTTCTAAGATTTACTGTCACTGAGGGAAACTACTGACATGTTCAAGATGGCTCTTAAATTTAATTAATCTCAATTTGTTTAAAAATCTGGATTCCTGTTGTCTGCAGTTGAGTAACACCATAATGTCAAACAATAACTGAACAACTCGCACCTTTTGTCAGCGATTACGTTCCAACAAAGTAAATATCAGCCGGTCTGTGGTATATAAGCCACCTGATTTTCAATGGGA
>JAMQGT020010264.1:0-17471 GCA_024447675.2 Pterophyllum scalare | reverse complement strand
GCTTTGCGTTAACTCGTTCAGTTACGTATTGCTAGCTAATCCATCAACACCCAGACTTGTGACAGCTGACCAGCCAGCCGGACCGAGCTAGGGTTAGCATTAGCATGTTTAGCTGACAGGAGGTTGAATTAAGTTAATCTTGTTTAAACGCATGGCTGGTTTAGTGGTTTGAGTCGCTCAGTTAGTGACAGGTGACAACGGAGAGTCTTGCAGGAGTGGCAGCGCTCTCTCTGGTCGTAGCTCTACGGCGCACAGGTGCGGTTGTTTTCGTGAGTGATGTACGGAGGCTAGCTGATGCTGGTAACTAGCCTGCTAGCTAGCGATGGTATGTCGTCGTTGCTTGGTGCAAACAGTATGGGAAAACAAACAACAGGACTGACAGCCGCGTCGCTACTTAGCACGCGTGTGTTAATGGGAATAAATACCGCACAGAGCTGTGTTTTTCCTCTTGACGGATAAACTGTATTTCTTTGTTTTCACTGAGCAATATGACATGCCTCTCAAAGACTGCTTAATTGATAAGTGCGTTAAGATTACTGCTGACACATACTAGGGTGTGTGACAGTCGTTTGGCAGGCCAACAGTCCTGATGGGATTATTGCAGGAATTCCCCTGATGTCTCTTGTTTTGTCTCTAATCTCTGCATTCGTCTTCAGGGGATGAGACGAGATCGGTTATTTTGGCATTTGCAGCTCTGGGCTCGTTGACCCTCTGTGTTGGCTCAGGATGGCGCAGGGAGGATCTCAGCTCGACTACCACATCCTGCAGGACCTCAAGCAGCGTTTCCCGGAGATCCCTGAGGGGTAGTATCACAGTGCCTTCTGCAGGTATGCACACACAACCACAGTGCGTGTGCATCCCTACATGTGCTCTGAAAAGCATTGGGCTATTTACTTGGGTTGAAGCTTATTAGAATTTATATATTATGATATTATGCGGTGTTTTTACTTATTCCAGCATTATCTCCTGTGATGTTCTGGATAGTAAGATAACCAGATGAGCTCTTAAACTGATAATCATGATCAAAACATTGATACTTACTGATCACGCTCCATTTCTGCCTCAGAACAACAATAACCTGGATCTCTGCTGCCACCTGCTGGCTCAGGAGAGTAACAGATACCTGTATGGTGATTTCCATCCCAGTCCAGAGGAGGGGCGGCTAAACCGAAATCATATGCTACACATTAGCTTGGGCTACCCAGACGCAAGCAAATCAAATGGAGGAGCAGTGGGTGTAGGGCGCTCCCTAGTGCACAGTACCAGTGACAGTCATCTCGAACCGCAGCGACCCAGCTACCCTGAGCCACTGTCAGCTCCTGCCAACATGGCTCCTTCCCCTGGATTCAATCCTTTTCTTATGAATGATCAGAGCCGCTCAGCAAGCACTCCCACCCCTCCACCCACAATGCCAGGCATGTCTCCCACATATTCCCCAGTTCCACGTTACACAATGAACCCTATAACAGTCACTCTTTCGCAAAGTATACCCAACGTCCCACAGGCTCTGCAGATCCCTCCTGGGCACTACGCTAACAACACCAACACCACCCTGTATATTCGACCCTCACCGTCTCAGAGCCCACAGCCAGCACCTTGGTCCTCTTCAGGTGCACCTGTTTATCAGCAGTCCCCCTACAGTACTCCCACATATGGCTCACCTTACAGCTCCCCACAGCATCAGGTCCAAGCACAGCCCCAACCACAACCCCAGCTACAACCCCAGCACCAGCAGTATGTCTTCCTCCCTATCAGCTCCCCAACCCTTCCCAGCCTGCCCTACCATCACCAGCAACCACCCCAGCAACAGCCTTCCGTTTACAGGCCTTACCAAACAAAAAGTTCCCTTAAGAACCAGATAGAGATTACTCTGGAGGGTCCACGACCACGCAGCAATTCACCTGTGCACACTCCTCACCCCCAGGGAGCACTTTACATGTCCACCAGTCCTTCACCCAGCTCACCTTCGAGGGGCATCACAATGAGTGGAACTCCAGCAGCGTACCACCATGGAGTATACATGCCGGGTCCTGCGAGACCTCGGCCTGCCTCCTCCCCTCAACCAGGGCAGCCGGCCTATACGTTCAAAATCAAAGTGTCCCCAGGAGGCCAGGCTCAGAGGCCACCAAGCTCCCCACCTGTGGTGGAAACGGAATCTCTTCTCAACATAGTAGACCAAGGGGCTCACAATGCTGCCCCTGCACCAATCCTGCCCATCTCTGCTCTACCAGGGACTGTCGCAAGTCAGTTTCAACCAATGCCCAGACGTTCAAGCTCAGGCTCTGATGACTATGCCTACACACAAGGTAAGGTATTCTTTTCCATCTTTTACTATGCAAGGGTGTCCCTCTTTGTGTTAGCCAAACAAAACCTTAAATTTTAATATTCATAAACTTTTATCTGTATGTTTTGCACTAGTTAATCTCACCTGTCATAGATTTTGGATATTATTGGATACAATTTATGCTACTGTTTTTGTTTGGACAGTGTAGCTGCTGTCCAGCCCTGTAAATGTTGTTCCAGGGTTTCCCATAAGTTTCCATAAAATTTATAGGGGGACACTATTGGGTGGGGTCACCTTGGTATTGGTTGAGCTGTCCCCACTAAGAAAGGGACAATTGCAAAATCACTTTAGCGCACTGTGAGCCAAAATGGCCACGCCCAGTTGCTAACTGCAGTGATAGCGAACAGGTAAAGTTCTCAGGCTGGCGCGAGAGGACCTCAGCCCGGCACAGTGCCAGGCGATCAAGTGCTGTGCAGTTTAATGGGGGGGATGGATAAATCCCCATGTCCCCTCCTCTGTATGAAACCCTGTGTTTGACTATTTTGTGCTTGATCGCCATCTTTAAGTATTTTTGTTGTCCACATATTGTTAAACTGGTAGTATGATCAGGCTCTTTATTTATTTATTTATTTTAAGTCAGCATATGTCTGCACATTGATCTTTAATTTGTGTGCCATGTACATATCATAGTGCTTTCATGTGTTTTTAGTCTATACAGGCCCTGTACCTTAATATCACTTTAAGGCCTATATATTGGATTGGAGTAGCAGCAGAGCACTGTGGTTTTTGTTTACTTGTAGCTTTTTTTTTTTTTTTTTTTGCTTCATTTTTGTTTGGGTGTGTTTTCCTTCAGCTCTCCTGCTCCACCAGCGGGCCGAGGATGGAGCGTCTGATGAAGGAACTGCTGCTGGAGAGGCAGAAACTAGAGCAGCTGAAGGCTGATGTTAACAACATGGAATATGATGCCCTTCAAAGACGCTTTCGACGAGTGAACTCCACCAGTCTTATACCCCGAGTAAGGGCTGTACATGTGCTTGTCTTACATGTAGTCTTTCTTTACTGCTTCACTGGCAAAACGTATGAATGCAAGCTGTGTGACATCAGTGATTTTAGTTAATGTTTTCGCCGTTGTAAGTTACACTATGGGACATGAAAAATTCTCACCTGACTGTGCATAGTTACTGCTGACTTTCGACAAGCTTACCTTGCAGAATTTTCACAAGATTTAATTTTTGTTTATGTTTTGAAGGACAGCTACAGTATTCCTTGTCTGTGCATGTTTGTCTTATTTGTGCAACGGTTCAGTAATCTCACCATGCCACACATGCTTTACCGGTTCAACACGTGGCAGTTAGTGGTTTCCCTCTGTTTTTGTGGTGCTATGGTGTATTAATGTGCATTACCACCACCTTTTGGTGATAGTTGTCTGTTACAGTCCATTGGTTTGCTGGTAAAAAAAATCTGGTAAAATATATATTTAATGACTATTTGAATATTCAAAAATTATGACCCACCCTGTCAGTGTGATGTTAAAAAATGGTTTCATTTCAGTAGTAATAAATATGAAACTGGAGTATGAGAAGATTTAAGTCTTTAGTTTTTTTGGTCTAATCAAACTGGGTTGTGTGTTTGCTCTGTATGCAGCCTGAAGAGATGACCCGACTACGGAGTCAGAACAGACAGCTTCAGATTGATATTGACTGTACACTGAAGGAGACAGATCTGCTGCAGTCTAGAGGTATATACACACACGCACGCACGCATTCCTACACAAACCTTTGAAGTGTGCCTCTGATTTATTTGAAAGCATTGATCTTGAAAGAGCCAAGCCCTGAAGCAGACAGTGTTGGGTCCAAAATGATGAATGAGTATCCACAGCAGCGCATATAGATGCAGTGTTCTAAAATGACTGGCTGGTCAGTTGCAGGACCCAGGCTGATCCATACATGACTCTCACCATGGTCCATATGTGGTATTTCACTGGTATAGGACTCTTGTTGATTATGCAATTGATTTTCTAAAAAAGAAAAAAAACATTTACCCTAAACACAGTGTGTGGACATTAGTTCCAATCCTTTATCTGTTTACCAGGAGTGATGATGTTGGAATCTGAAACGGTGTTTCTGGCAGCAGGCTCAAGAGTGTGACCAATTTACTTGCAATCAGCCCAGTACCACTAAACATTCAAGCAGCAGTCTTCCTGGACAATAATCCTTCTGATGTCGGTTATCTTGAAGACTGTAGCAGAGTTTCCTTCAGGATTCATTTGTATTTTGCTATGTTTATCTCGCAAGCCATGCTGCAGAGAGCAGCCCCCACAGTTTGATGCTGCCACATCACACTTCATGGTACTTTAATTGTGTTTTTGTGGATGCAAAGTTTTTGGATTACACTTATCATAAAGTAAAGGTTGGCCTTGTGAGCTCAGTCTTCTTTTTCTTAAGTGGGGAGCAGCTAATCACTGCATTCTTGTTTGCCTCTCTGATTAATATATATGCCTTTATAGTATACATTTGGGGGGTGGCTGTGGCTCAGGAGGTAGAGCAGGTCATCTACCAATATGAAGGTCGGTGGTTCGATCCCTGGTTTGCATGCCAAAGTATCCTTGGGCAAGATACTGATGCAACCGCTGGAGTATGAATGTGTGTGAATGTGAGAGAGAAAGCACTTGTGTGTCTGTGTGTGAATGCGTAAATGCAAATGTGTTGTATAAAGTGCTTTGAGTGCTCTGCTAGAGTAGAAAAGCACTATATAAGAATTAGTCCATTTACCATGTACCAGTGCCATTAAAAACCCCAAAATTTCTGATACCAAATTTTATAACAAAAGAATATTTTTACCAAGCAACACAAGACAAACTTTAGCATACATGTAACTGTTTTGTTTTTGTGTCTTCTTGAAGCCTCTTCTTTCATACACTTGAGGAATTTGCTTGCAGTAAAACTGATTCTGGCTAGTCTTGTCTGGTAGCTGTTTTGTTCTTTTTGATGATGAAACTATTCTTGTCCTCCTCGAAGCAGGCAATGAAATCTCATGTTGTCATAAATCTTATTTGGACTTCCTTATTTCATGTTGTTCTTAACTTAAAATGTTTTTCTGTGATTGTGTGGGGGTCACCAGAAGTAGCCCTGAACTATAAAAACGTGCATAGGTTGGAACTTCAGGTTCTAATGTAAGTATGAGACAGAACCCCAAAAGGTCAGTAATAGATCCATGAATGTAAGGGTTTTAGATGGTAAAACAC
This sequence comes from Pterophyllum scalare, assembly GCA_024447675.2. NCBI lineage: Eukaryota > Metazoa > Chordata > Actinopteri > Cichliformes > Cichlidae > Pterophyllum > Pterophyllum scalare. The sequence continues at coordinate 11,943 of JAMQGT020010264.1, read as the reverse complement.
TAATTATTTCTCAACAGATTATTACAGCAACAAATATTTCATCATCCCATTGTAGGATAACACAGTAAACCTTTTAATTAGGCTAACATTCATATCTGCTTCCAAGTGTTTAATTGGACATTAAATTGTGGTAAAACTGAACAGGGTTTTAGTGTTTTTGACAACTGGCCATGTGTTGCCTTTTTCTTTTCTTTCTTTTTGTTTCTTTTTTGCCCATACCGGTTTGAATGCAGCCAAAGTCAGACACAAGGCTCAAGATCAGATGGAAGCAAGACTCAATCCACATCTGGCTGGAAGACACGATGCTAAACAAACTAATTAAACTTCTCTATCTGATTTCTGCTTTCCTCCACAGGGAAGTTTGATCCCAAAGCAATGAACAATTTTTATGACAATATTCAGCCTGGTCCTGTAGTGCCACCCAAAGCTGGGAAAAAAGGTAAGCACTGTTGTAGATGTCAGAGCAAGAAAATGATTTTTCTATAATTATGTGTAAAGAAAAGAATAACCTGTTACACAGTATAGAATCACAAGAAAAGACCATTCAGATGCTATAGTATTGTTTGGCCTGTTCATTCTGTTAGCTGTGAAATTAAAATGATACAATATATATATATTTTTTTATAAAGTGTTGTAGATGCATAAATGCTAAAAATGTGTCATTTTAGCCCATTGCTAGGTGGTTGCTAGGCAACATGATGATGTGACAGTAGATCATATGTAATTCTACTTTTGTGGCTATAAATGAGATGTTACTGTCATGAACCTAAAGCTACAGAATGCTTTCATAAGGTGTTTTAGGTGCATAAAGGCTAAAAACAGATTATTTTAGACTGCTACTGGGTGGTTGCTAGGAAATATCATGATGTCATTATATATCAGCTATGACTGAACTTTTGTGGATGTAAATTAGATGTGATGAACAATACATCCTACGGATGTGCTGGAACACATCAGTGATTTGACATGGGGTCATGGGGTGTTTCAGAGCTTTCATCAAATCGGATGCCCTCAACAGATTACCCAGCCGTCAATGATCAAGCTCTGGCCTGTGTCCCAGTAGCATTCAGCCACGGTCCTGACCTCTTGATCTAAAGCCACCTCAGGGCTTTCTCTGCAGCCTCAGTTACAGCTCATATGGTCTTCCTCTTTGTATTGCCCAGGAGTATGCAGACTCTGCAGAGCGATCGCCCTGCAAATCCTCTGCAGCCCACCTCCAAAGGCTCATGAGTACACCAGCCTTGTCCCCTGCACTCATCCACTAGCTCCTAGAATTTGTTGCGATTGCCTCTCATTTGCCTCTTCTATGCGCTCCTCCCAGGGATCTGTCAGTTCCAGAATGATCAGTTGCCTGGTAAACTCTAACACAATGATCATATCTGCTTGCAGCTGTTATATTCTGTCTGAAAACTTCAGCTGCTTGCCAATGTCTACTTCTGGTTTCGGTCAATTGCAGTGGTGAGGAGGCCTGATCTTGCCTTAGGTAGTCTATGGGGATTCTCTCCAGGTCTGAGGAATTTGATGGTCTTTGGCTTTCTGTGTCCCTTGTTGATGTTAATGGCACAGGCAATGCTCTCAGCAGCTGCCTTAAGAACTTGGTCATTACGCCAGCGATAGCGCTTTTGGGCAGCTGCTGAGGAAATGCTCTAGGGTTTCCCTCGCTGAACAGAGGGGGCAGGCAGGGGTCTCACTTTTGCCCCAGATGTATAAATTAGGTGTCGTTGTTGTGAAATTAAAATGATATGTAGCTTATATAAGATACAGTTACAGTGACTCCATAGTGTAGTGGTTCGCACATTCATTTAACAAGTGAAAGATCCTGGGTTCATTCCTGGGAGGAAATGAAACTCTTTGTGTTCGTGTCAGGACGAGTCAGCCAAATCAAACATGTGGCACTAACCACTGTGGGTTCCTCTTGTTAATAAGCAAACAGCTGAAAGTAGCTTGACCTTTTTATAAGATTTTATAGGCACACAAATGCTAAAAATGTTTCAATTTAGTCTATTGCTATGTGGTTGCTAGGCAACATAATATCTAAGAACTTTTAGGGGCCCAAGATGTAAATTTGTGGCAAGTTTGGTTGCTCAACTCCTGATTGTCTAGGAGTTCATAGACAGATTTAAGATTTTGTTTGCTCTTTAATGAAAGAACATTTCTGTCAAACATTCACCTTTGAATGATCAGTGTTTAAATACGGCTCTGAGTTCATGACTCTTACATTATTGGTGCACATGCTTTACCAGTTGACACTCCCTTTTTAATATAGTTATCTTTCTTTTGTGCCGGTCAGAAGGGGAGCAGGCCTCCAAGCCAGTGCCCCAGAGGGACGAGGACTTCGAAGGCGCCCAGTGGAACTGTGAAAGCTGCACCTTCCTCAACCACCCTGCACTAAACCGCTGTGAACAGTGCGAGATGCCACGCTACACCTGAACTTAGCACTGTGCTGTATTGCCCACTCCTGGCCCAACCCTTGCAAATCCTTGGATACTATAAGCCACACCCCTCTACAATCTGCAGAATCTGTCTAGAGGTCTTACTGTTTCAATCATTATATAAGTCCCTCCTACCTGCTGAGGAAGAGCCACATATCCCTCTTATCCTGCTCTGGTTCCCTACTCCTGTGCACTTTGACCTTTGTTTTCTTTGGTGGATGATAAATCTTTTTTTAGGATAGATGGAGTCTCTCATGGCAGATGCATGAGAGCACTGTGGCTCTGACAGAGGGCAAGACTGGCTTCAGAAAGGTCAAAGCAGTCTAAGGATTGAGGAGGAGGAGCTGTGGTTTACCTTGGCGAACATTCCATGCAGAACAAGTGACTGCCCTGTTTACACTGTGCAAATTCCTGAACTAAAATTGGAGGCACTTTTACCCAGGACCTCCAACTCCCCCTTTCTGACAGTGGAACAAATGAAAGCAATGATATATGAGTTGTGACTAATGCGAAATGTAGACTTTACACTGTATCTGGCTCTGTATTAGAGCTCATTTCACTGAAAGAACACTAAAGACACTTGCATATGAGTATATTCCTGGTACTTTTATGCATATTATTACCACCCTGTATTATGTGTTAAACAAATGTTGATTTTCTGTGCAAATGCCTCAACTTGCTGTACTTAATAAAAGAGCTGATTCTATGTGACGTGACCATGCACAGGTGCATAGTTTATTGATTGCAAATGTCCCTTCTTCCTAAATTAAACAAACACACTTTTTTCTACATGTTTATTGTGTTAATCAAACCAGAGGGAACTGTAAACACATGCACACACTCACGTTAATGTTGCAGGCAGGAAGTTCATGACCACCATAGATGAGATTTAAGAAGATGGCTATTACCACAGCACATCTAGCTCATGGTCCATATCGCACTACTCATACACGGCACATTGCATTCTGGTATTCCCTTAAGTACTAATATTGTGGACCTAAACTGAGGCAAAAACTAAGTACTGCCTTTTTTCAGCTACAGAAAATGTTCCTGCTATAGCCTCACTATGGAAAAGCAGATGTATTTTTAATGGTGCCTATTGAGAGCATTCACATTTCCTACTGAGTGGGAAGATAAGGAGGCATCACATGGGTAGGTCTGTGAGCACATGCTGGGTGGTATGATCATGCAGACATGCTCACACGCTCAGCAGACATGGTCATTTGCCATCTCCCCACTGCTGTGCTTAAAATGAATATAATTTTATGTAAACTGCATAACTTAGATATACAATTTCCTCAAAAAGCAGGTATAACTGGGTATTTTAAAAGGTTTTGGATGCAATTCTGGCATCGGTCTAGATGGTGAGCAGAAATTGTTTTAGTATGGCTGAAACAACCGACACGGAAAGTGTGGGCTCGTCAGCTCGACTGCTCAGCTGTAGCTGGAGATCCTGCTCTATAACCAGCGATGGTCCTCCCTGCAAAACGTTCACATTGAAACAGAAGTTGACGTTTGCGCTCATCACAAGTTTGCAGTCTGTGGTGAAATCACAGAGTGCACAGTTCAGGTGGTCACAACTGGACTTCCTGTAAGCAATCTTAAAAATAGCAATGCTGGAAGCCGTCTCGACATCTCAGAGAAGGTAACTTTGAGCATGGCCAAATTAAATTCAGGGAACGCTTTTGAATTTATAAATTTGTTTTCAGAACTTTTTGACCACAGCTCCTACATCAGTGCCTGAAGGTTTGACCATTGTTATGTGTGAGACTCATGAGCGAATCATTAACCGGGAAATCTTACTTTCACCCATTTGGAAGGTGCTTCTGGAATGTTTTAACTGTCTTAGGTAGTTTCTGTTTATTGATTGTCAGTCTCTCTGACCTATTAATAATAGACACAAGCAGGACAAAAACAAAATATAATCAGTCCTGGGGAGCTCCATGATGTGCTTCCTCCAATGTACGAAAGTTTACCGGCAGCAGAGGAAAGCTTGGCCAGCTTCCAGTTGTTGTGTATCTCTGGGGAAATATGGCATGTTGCATTCTTTAGGTGTGCCCCCTCTTCCTCACTTTGTCATCCTCAGGATATTGCTTCAAAAGGACATCTTCCTCTCTACATTTCCCTCTCTTCCCTGATTGGCTAATTAGTCCCATCAGTTCCTCCGGGTATGGGGCCAGCGAATCCATCTGTTCACAACAGACCTTCTGTCCAGATCTAAGACCTACTGGAGTTACACTTAAAGGGGACGCAGAATTATCCGACATTCTCTCCCAAATGAAACTGCCCAGTTTCTTTTTTATCGCTGGATTTGCTGCCAAATCTCTACAAAACCTGTGGGCTTCAGTCCAATGAGTGAGGATAGCATTTGAAACAACAAGTTCACAGTATCAAATACAAGAGCTCTTTTCCAGTCCTGAAAATATCAATAAGCATGTGTTTTTTGTTTTTCCCTATTTCTAGTCCGTGTTTTTGCAATGTGTAACAGACAAAGTTCCTATTACTACTGTGGACACTAGCTGGGTGAAGTCCTGGTTTTCTCCTCGTGTCTTACATATTTTTAGTAGTAGTCTTCATAGTTTTTGGGGTTGAGGCAGTAAAGGAGGGCACCTCCGAAAGAGAAGATGGTGGATCCCCATGCCAGGCCGTAGCCCCAGTTAAATTCATGATAGATCCTCAGACTGACTGTCTCTATGAACTTGATGGGGAAGAGGACCAAGCTGCACACTTGGAGCACCACTGCAAGAAAAACAGATAGTTTAGACACTTATAGAAAGATGCATTATTAAAGCTCCAAACTGGACCTTCAGGTCTTCCTGTGCAATAAAATGGAATTTCTTTACATACCTGCAGAGAAAAGCATGACAGCCACAGGCTTGTAGCAGCGACTCCTGGAGCCAGAGCACAGGGAGAGCAGCGCCACGAGAAAGGCGAGCAGGATGAGGGCTGCTCCCCCCAGCAGCAGAGCCAGTGTGGCGATCTGCCAGTCTGAGACGAATACAAACACAAGGGCAGAGAGGAGGGAGAGGGTGAGGGAGGAAAACCCTGAAATTACACTGAAACAGAGAGTGACACAGGTAGCTAAAAAAAGGTTACTCTGGAGAGCCGTGTCGATGCTGCTGACAGGAAGGAGGAAAGTGGAGAGACAAGATGAGGAAGGATAAAGGGAAGAAGAGAGAAGCAGTAGAATAGGTCACAGGCCGTAGTGGTTAGCCACAGTAATATTGCAATACTCAATCTCTCAAAAAAAATCCACCCACTAAAGCTTGTGGTGGATTGCCACAGTGTAAACACAAACTATTTGTGGTTCAGAGGCTGAGACGGCTCCCCCGCGTACTCTGAGAAGCTGGCGATGGCTCATAATGTTTTGATGTGTGCCACCAGGGACCCATTGGCCAGTGGCAGATGAAGAATGCGAACCCATGTGGAGACCCTCAAACCCTCAAACCCAGCGCAGCCCTTTCTGGCTGGCAAGAAGCAAACAGAACAGAAGCACACACGCTTGGCTACGCACACATTTCACCAGTTCAGTAATGGATCCCAATGCAGCAGAAAGGGCAAAGTGATTCTGTAAGGTGATTCAGATAATGAGTATCCCTCCCTGTCGGCTGATGCCAGCTCAGCAGCATCCTCAGCATCTCATCCACATTTGCTCCAGAAACACTCGAGTGTAAATAACTGTCTTTGTCAGTCTCACTTCCTATCCTCGTTGATGTTTCATAGTGAAAATAAAACAGAAGCAAAAGCGGCTGTGAAAAGCTGAAAAATATTTTTTGGTTGCCTTGTTCCTGAGAAAACTGAATTTTTAAAAAAATATTTTTTTTTTAGAGTTTCAATCAGCCATGGGACGCTAACCGAGGACTGCTGAGAGACAATATATGTTATTGTTTAGAGATTAAGGGTCTCTTTCATAGCTTTACTGTTTACTTGTGGAAACAGGAGGTCTTGTAAACAGGAGGAGGATATTATGGTGAAGCATTTGATTACACGGGAGGAAATCATTTAAAGTACAGTGGGTGGAAAAAAGGTAAACATTTAAGCATAAAGGGGATTGGGCTCCGTATATATGTGGTTCAATATCACAGAGGGTAGAAAAGTTTACACTGACTGACTTCAGTTTATTTCTTGGTTGTTTTTTTTTAAGTAAGTGTACAAGGTATTGTTTATCATGGAGCCAAGGGGGAAAAAAAAAAAGATTAAGCATGGCCAAGAATACTTTTTCTCTATTGAGGCAGAAAATCATTAAAACATCCACCAGCAGAAGAAAGTGACGGAACATAAGCTGCTTAAAATACAGTTCCCACTCTTGTTGGAGGGAAACCTTATTCCAGGGGCCAAGCAGCTCAAATATAAACAAACATCAACTACTTCTGAACAAATATGGCTCAGGATTTAGAGTTTAAAAATGGGCCCTGTCACCACAGGATGTTGGAGAGAGCCCACAAAAACCAGAGCACCACTTTTCCTTCAGTCTCCAGCTTTCACAACCAGGCTCCCTTAAGCTCTGACCCCTTGCTGCAGCAAAAAGGGTTACAGTGACTTGACCTGCAGTTGTCAAAGACCCGTCGCTGTTGAGATACTGTATCTCCTGTAGGTCAATTTGGTGCCTTCAGCCCAGCCGGCGCGCAACTGACAGTTTTATCAGCGTGTTCATGAAAACAGCAGGATGCAGAAAGTCATCTCATCTCAGAATTGGAACAGATCCTGTTCGCTGTGCAAGAAACACAGCCAGAGTTCGAGCGCTTAAAGGCTTTGATGAGCAGGAAGTGCCAAACTATTAATCTGAGCCCCGCACGACAACAGATGGAAAAGGAGATACAGTACACAAGATCCAATCTGAGCATTGATTATGGTCTCCTGTATGGATGTCAGGGACTGCTGAAGTGTTAAGCAAATAAATCCTTCAAGGCCCAGATTCAGTTGCTTTGTCTTAGACAATTGTGGAAGATCTGTGTCACAGAAGTGCCTCAAGTGCTCTCTCTCCCTCTCACTGTCACACAAACTCAGCCTCACTCTCTCAAGGCAGCAGGATGAGAATTGTTTGAAGAAGTATGATCTTGAATCAGAGGCTCCAGGTTCGTGTCCTCAGTGTCTTTGAGTCCCCTACCACAGGTGTGTGGCCAACACAATTCTGTGATCTCCCATAAAGACAAGACAGGCACCCAGAATGGGATAGCTAACATATTACATTATTAATATGCTTTGCCATCATTGCATCTCACTGAGCTGGACTTGCTCACACTCTGGCTCCACATTCGTATCCTCATCTCGCACCAGACTGGCATCAACACACACTGCTGTTACTGCATGACTGTTCCACATTCCTGACCCTATGTTGAGTCTGTGCCTTTTATACTTGACCACAGACAGCCCCTAAGTGTGTGTGTGTGTGTGTGTAAGACAGAAACAGAAGGAGAGGATATCCCATGCATCTGTATATTTTAAACACTTGAGCATGTAATGAGGCCATACCTCATGTCTACTTTCCAGCTCACACTGCACATTATTATGCTTTAAAGAAAACCAGCTCACACACATACACAGGCTGTGCAGAACAAGTTCAAAACATCTGAGTGGCCAGCTGCTGTTTCAGACTAACAGGATTTATTTAATGCCCAAAGCATGACACTGAGGAAATATTGGGGGTTGATGAGGGGTGGTGGTGGTGGTGGTGGGGGTTTAGAAACTGATTACTGGGATTCAAATCAATAAGCCCTAGCCAAGCACAAGCCTGAGGAAATGGGAAGTTCACTGTGTGCATTTACTGTGGTATGCCGCTGCTGCTGCTGCTGCTGCTGAGAGCTGACACGGAGACTGCATGTCTTTATGTGGCACCAAAGTGCACTTTGTCTGCACTGACAGAGGAGGAACAGGGCCAGAGTGGCCCGCAGTTACTCATCTCAGACAGAAAGAAAACATTTTGTCAGACTAACAAAAACGCAATTCATCACTCAGCACGCAGGAGCAGGTCAGAGACAGCGAAAATGAATTATAGGAGTAAACACAGGCAGAAAATGTTAGTCTACTCAGGGATACAGCAGGGTATTTTACCAAGATTTACAAGAAAAGAACTTTCCTTTTATTATGTTGCAAGATGGTTTATTAACTACAATCTGTGGCCAGTGTGTTAGAAATGTTAGGAATGGCTGCTGTACTGCATTACAAATGCATTAAATATTTTATACAACACCACAAATACTTTCCTAAACCATGTTTTTTGTTTTTGTTTGTTTGTTTTTTTTGTCAACGCAGTGTGTAGATCTAGGGACAATTTTCTTAAACTTCAGCCAGCTTCTCTCTTTTCTCTCCCTCCTCGCACACACACTGAATTAGTAGCTATGATGGAAATATGAAATGCTTCCAGAAAAATGCTCAATGAGGGGGCTCCATAAAAAAAGAAAGAAGTTTCCTTAATAGAGAAAATCGGCATTTCTGGAGTGTTTAACTCGTTTCCCTGGTTACTAATCTGCAGGCATCTGGATCTCGGGGAGTTCTCTGGTCTGAGTTGCCCCTGCTACTTGGCCGGTGAAGAAACCCACACAAAGGCTCATTTTGAACGCAACAAAAGGCCAAATGAAACCCCAGCTGGACCGCTCCTGGCGAGGCAACATTCCCACATCATTCTCTGCCGTACTGGGCAAACGATTTAAGGGGGAAAAAAGTCAAATAGCCTAGATAGAAAACCAAAGCGTCTTATTAATCAGACTTTTGAGACTTAACTTTTTCCTGTAGTTGATTATTTCCCAATTGGAGAGCAGTCTACTGTTCCCGATCTTATTTCATGTAGAAAAGTTCAGCAGTTTAAATTAACCAGGCAATAGCTAATTATAAAGTAATTAACATCTAGCACTCTCTGGGGTAATGTTTTATAATTCTCACCCACAGAACAGATTGGTTCATCAGTGCACTCTCTGCAGGGACCTTTTGTTATCCCTGAGAGCTGCGCGTCTCACTTCCATTTGAATATGAACGTGGGCGTCTGTCTGCACCCACAATCCTGCCACTTAAAGGGTGAAGCATCCCTTAAAACTACAACACCCAACTGGTTTAAAACTTTCAACCAACATGGTGGCACATCATCCCAGTAGCCACTGTTAAGTGTGTCTGTGTGGGCAGATGTGCGTCTTTCTTACCCGTAGCCAGCGTGCTGTTACAGGACCAATCCTCGGAGCTACGGGCTTCCAGCAAGATTTCCACAGGGACAGGTAGTACCTGGTCATCTGCAGTGACCCACGCCGGGCTCAACATGGCCCCACATCCACACAGCAGCGTGAGAAAGACGCACACCAGCTCCCACCAACTTCAGGGGCGTCAACGCCGTCACCCGCACTTCCTCTGTGCCGCTCACGGATGAAGCCATGTCTAAAGTATCATTAAAAAAAAAGCAGTAGTAGAAAAACAATTTTTAAAAGGTGGGTTCTGTTCCTCAAGTCGACAAACTTTGAACCAGGTATAACTTGTGGTTGCGCCACTTGATCGTGCAGTGTGGTGAGCCTCTGCTCACTCCGCGTCCTGAGCCCAGGACGCTGCTGCACTGTGTGTGCTGTGGATCCAGCGCTCTGCGGACGGGACCGTTCCGCGGAGCACTAAAATAACGGTGCTGCACCTGCTGGTGTCCTAGTGCCAGTACACACGTACATGCTCTCTCTCTCTCTCTGCTCTCTCTCTCTCGCTCTGTGTGTGTGTGTGTGTGTGTGTGTGTGTGTGTGTGTGTGAGTTCTACACTGGTGTTTGAGAATAGAACTGTGGCTCTGTAGGCGGCTTTCTAGTGATTCTCATTGATAACCAAATAACCAGGCCTGGGAAAGTATTCATATTCAGATCTTTCATTTGCAGAAAGATTTTGCTGCAGTACAAGCATCAAAATTTACTGACAGTTTCAGGTTCAAACTGTAGGCAGCACAATAGCATTGATAAATGAAGTGATGGATAATGCAGCATTTTAGTCTTGCAGGCTGAACTAATTTTACTCAGTATCCTTTAACTGTGTTTTAGCCCTATTCAGACCGGACTTTTTAGGGCTTCCTGGGCTTGGGGGGGGGGGTTGAGGCCTGCTACTTATAAGCCTCACAACTGCTAAACTATTTAAGATATCACCACCAAATTTTGAGGGAATGATGCATGAATCACTACAATTAATTTGAGGTTGTAATGAAAAATGACTTCTAGTCTTGCCAGCCTTTGTCCTTCTGGTGCCAAATTTAAAGATGCGAGGCTGCGATGGTTTGGACATGTACAGAGGAGGGATAGTGCATACAGTGGACAAATATGTTAAAGATGGAGCTGCCAGAGAAAAAGAGGAAGACCACAGAGACTATTCATGGATGTAAAGAGAGAGGACATTTGACAGAGGAAGACAGGCAGGTAAGATTGAAGCAATCAATATGGCAATCCCTAAGGTCACAGCCGAAACAAGAAAAAAATGAAAACTGGGTTTTTGTTCGTCCACTGTCTGAAACAAGCTGTTTTAGCGCCTTTCCTTTTGATATCACCTTCCCTTTGAGTCAGCTTTTTTCTGATTGGCTTTCCATCCCAAAGAGACGGTTTAAATAGCAAGTGGGTGGGGCTGCTATGCCGACATGACCATATTGAGGACTTCCCCTCACAATGACATCATGAAGGTCCAAGGAGAAGATAAACTGTCTGAAGATTAGTGTTTAGAGCAGTCTGAGGCAGTGGATCACAGCACAAGCACTTTAGAAAATAAGGAAAAGCATAATAGATTTACTTTAAACCCCTATTTCTCTCTCTCTCCCACTTGCTCTCTGTCTCCCTCTCTCTCACACACACACACACACACTCACAGCAAGAAGGCTGCTCATGTTCTTCCTAATTGAACTTAGTGAATTCTTCATCCCTAGGGACAAATCTTGGACTCATTTCATATTGATCACGAATGCACACTGAGAGACACATAGATGAGAATATTGTTGAAATAAATTAACTTTATAGCTACAGTTAATTAGAAATGCACCATCAGCATCTGTGTAGGAGTCCTTTTAAAATTAGGTTACATAAATAAAAGGTTATGGACTGTAACTGTCACACAGTATTAAAGGAAATAGTGAATAAAACAAAAAGTTTTCATTTTCATGAACAATAGATTGGTATTATATGCAGGTCTATATTGTGATGGAAAAACATTTCATGTGATTGTGTGTGTGTGTGTGTGTGTGTGTGTGTGTGTGTTCACATCTACCCATCCAGCCTCTCCTGATTACAATCTGTTTTCATCAGTAATGATGTAGAAAGACTTTGCCGCCAGGAACATTCGACCTACAGTTTTGGTAAGTCACACACACACACACACGCTGCATGATAACAAAACTCATCAGTGGTAATGTACTGCTTGGAGTTGCATATTTGATTGAACATCTAAGGCACAAAATATCAATGGTTAGATTGAACTGTTTAAAATGACTGACACAGAACACTGAGCAAAAGCTAAACCATGTGGAAACAAAGTGAAATTAACTGCTGTATCTTCCTCTGACATCAGGAATTGGAAAAT
>JAMQGT020010263.1:0-36221 GCA_024447675.2 Pterophyllum scalare | reverse complement strand
TGGGCTGCTTTTATGACTAGTATTGTTTAAACACCACGCTTGCCTGGTTAGTCTGATGACCACGTCCACTACTCTATTTCTAAAGTGTACCCATCTTCTGGTGGCTGCTTCCAGCAAGCTAATGCTCCATGTCACATAGCTAATGTCATCTCAAACTGGTTTCTTGAACATGACAGTGAGTTTAGTGTACTCAAATGACATCCACAGTCACAAGATCTCAATCTGATAGAAATTCTCATCATGGATTTGCAGCCAACCAATCTACACCAACATGCTAGCATGTCAATATGGGGTAAAATCTCTGAGGAACTATTCCCAGCACCATTGTGAAGACAAAAGGGGGGTCCCCGGTACTAATACCCAATAAAGTGGCTGTGAGTGTAAATGTATCTCCCTGTCCATATACCCCGCACTGAGTTTCTTGTTTTTATGAAAGATGTCAAGATTTCAGCTTACCCTTCTCCCAGCACCATTAGTCACTCCAGCAATTAAAAAAATGCTGTTATACTGTAACACAGTAGCTTGGTTTTAATCTTTTATTCTTCAAAGGGTTTAGGATATAGAGTGTTTGGCTGTATTTACACAGAATGTTACACTACTGTACAAATGCCCCGTTTTTTTAATGACGCTTTGTGGCATTGTGATGTATCCCACTGATTTTTCCTATACCACCACAAAGAACACACCACACATGTATTATTGCACAATGGATTACCATAACATAAATCACTGGGAATAAATTGTACTGTTGGCTCCAAGTTAGAATTGGGAAACTAAACTTTTGTTTAGTCACATCATAGATTATCAGGCTGATCTGCACTGAATCAGATCAGACACATACGCTATTGACAACTTTGCTAATAGAATATACTTTCTTTCTCTGAGACTGACCCGATTTACTGTTTGTTGCTCATCAGGTGGTGGTGAATGCCCTCATAGGAGCTATTCCCTCCATTATGAATGTGCTGCTTGTGTGTCTCATCTTCTGGCTCATCTTCAGCATCATGGGAGTCGAATCTGTTTGCCGGCAAATTTGGAAAGTGCGTAAACAGAACAGGCTTTATCCACAGTGTCTCTTGGTCAACAACAAGTCAGATTGCCTGGCCATGAATGACACTCAGTTCTACTGGACAAAAGTCAAGGTCAACTTTGACAATGTGGGACTTGGCTACCTTTCTCTTTTGCAAGTGGTAAGTTTTTTTCTTTCTTCACCTGTCAGACATGAAGTCCATCTGCCAGCCTGTTTCTGCTAATAAACACAGCAAGAACTTGTTCGCTATATTTAAGCTCCTATGGGACACTCACCTCATACTTGTTTAGACACTTAGATCAGTCTTTCTTGTGTTGTGGTTGTTGTGATATTTACAGCAGATCAGAAGGTCATTGCACTGTTGTCTTTCTAAAGTCAGCTGGGAGCATTACAGTGCAGTGCCTGGACACTGATACTGTGCTATATTCTGCTATGTTACAGGCTACATTTAAAGGATGGATGGAAATAATGTATGCAGCTGTTGATTCAAGAGGAGTAAGTATATTTATCTCTTTCCACGTTCTGTAGTATGAAAATCTTACATGTTAACCAGCTGACTAATAAAACCCTTTCTTTTTAGGTGGAGGAACAACCGATAAAAAGAAATCAACCTCTACATGTACCTCTACTTTGTAGTCTTCATCATATTCGGCTCCTTCTTCACCCTCAATCTCTTCATCGGTGTCATCATTGACAATTTCAATCAGCAGAAAAGAAAGATGAGTATTAAAAACACTGATGTCAGGCTGGGATCATTTGGCATTTGCATGCAAGTCTTTCATTTATTTGAAGCTGCAGAAATAGATGCATAAATAGTCTTAGATTTCTAGTGTAAAAAAAATAGATTTTAGTATTTTTGGTTTTACTTCCCTATATTGAACATTTAATAGGAGATAATAAATAAATAGAATAAATAGAAAATAATGTGAGATATTTCTTCTTTTATACTTAGGTGGGCAAGATATCTTCATGACTGAAGAACAGAAGAAGTACTATAACGCTATGAAGAAGTTAGGAACTAAAAAGCCTCAAAAGCCAATACCAAGACCTGCGGTAAAGCAATACAATTTACAAATCTGGCAACATTTTTAAGATACCCATTCTTACCTGCACATCTTTTGTGTAGTTGTATACATACTTTTAAAATGTTTCAATTTGTATTTTTAATGTGATATCAATAATACTGCAAACCGTGTTAAGCATTGTATAATTAATGTTTATTTTTTCCTAATCTTAGAACATTATCCAAGCCTTCTTCTTTGATCTGGTGTCTAAGCAAGCCTTCGACATTATGATCATGATGCTCATCATCGTCAACATGGTGACCATGATGGTGGAAACCGATGAGCAGTCAGAGCGAATGGAGTCCATCCTCAACAAGATCAACCTGGTCTTCATTGTGATCTTCACCACCGAATGCCTGATCAAGATCTTTGCTCTCCGTTGTTATTTCTTCACCGTTGCATGGAACATTTTTGATTTTGTGGTGATAATTCTCTCTATTGTGGGTAAGAAGTGGAAAAAAAATGTTGTTTACATTTTTTTGTTCCTTCTTCCTTTAATTGTAATCATTGTAATTTTCATTGAAATAGTGTCATATAAGACTAATGTCTAGAATAAATCACAAGCGGTATTAAAGCTGAAATAAATTATTTTTGGCCACAATAAGCTTGAAATATACACTATATTGCCAAAAGTATTCACTCACCCATCCAAGTCATTGAATTCAGTTGTTCCAATCCTTTCCATGTCACAGGTGCATAAACCAAGCACCTAGGCATGCAGACCGCTTCTACAAACATCTGTGAAAGAATGAGTCACTCTCAGGAGCTCAGTGAATTCCAGAGTGGTACAGTGATAGGATGCCACCTGTGCAACAAGTCCAGTTGTCAAATTTCCTCACTAATAAATATTCCACGGTCAACTGTTAGTGGTATTATAACAAAGTGGAAGCTATTGGGAATGACAGCAGCTCAGCCACAAAGTGGTAGGCCATGTAAAATCACAGAGCGGGGTCAGAGGATGCTGAGGTGCATAGTTCACAGAGGTCACCAACTTTCTGCAGAGTCAATCACTACAGATCTTCAAACTTTATGTGGCCTTCAGATTAGCTCAAGAACAGTGCTTAGAGAGCTTCATGTAATGGGTTTCCATGGCTGAGCAGATCCATCCAAGCCTTACATCACCAAGCGCAATGCAACATGTCAGATGCGGTGATGTAAAGCACGCCACCACTGGACTCTAGAGCAGTGGTGGCGTGTTCTCTGGAGTGACGAATCACTGTCTGGCAATCTGATCTACAAGTCTGGGTCTGGCTGTTGCCAGGGGAACAGTACTTGTCTGATTGCATTGTGCCAAGTGTAAAGTTTGGTGGAGGGGGGATTATGGTGCGGGGGTGTTTTTCAGAAGTTGGCCTCAGCCTCTTAGTGCCAGTGAAAGGATCTCCTAATGCTTCAGCATACCAAGACATTTTGGACAATTTCATGCTCCCAACTTTGTGGGAACAGTTTGGGGATGGCCCCTTCCTGTTCCAACATGACTGCACACCAGTGCACAAAGCAGGTCCATAAAGACATGGATGAGCAAGGTTGGTGTGGAAGAACTTGACTGGCCTGCAGAGAGTCCTGACCTCAACCTGATAGAACACCTTTGGGATGATTCAGAGCAGAGACTGTGAGCCAGGCCTTCCTGTCCAACATCAAATTCTCTTCTGGAAGAATGGTCAAAAATTCCCATAAACACTCCTAAACCTTGTGGAAAGCCTTCCAAGAAGAGTTGAAACTGTTATAGCTGCAAAGGGTGGGCAACATCATATTAAACCCTATGGGTTAAGAATGGGATGCCACTCCAGTTCATATGTGTGTGAAGGCAGACGAGTGAATACTTCTGGCAATATAATGTAACAAGTTATCACCTAATTGGCATGCCTGTTAGTAAACTGTGGCACAGTTAAGCAGCTTTTGTCTGTTTTGTTTTATTGACTTCATGTTGTATATTATACATTTGAGTGTGTCAGTGTTCAGTAAGACTAATCAATTCCTGTCTACTCTCATTTCAGGGATTGTTCTTGCTGACATTATTGAGAAATACTTTGTATCTCCTACTCTGTTTCGAGTCATCAGACTGGCAAGGATCGGACGTGTTCTTCGACTTATACGTGCAGCCAAAGGAATAAGGACTTTACTGTTTGCCTTAATGATGTCCATGCCAGCACTGTTCAATATTGGTCTCCTACTTTTCCTCGTCATGTTTATCTACGCAATCTTCGGCATGGCAAACTTTGCCTATGTGAAAAAACAAGACGGAGTTGATGATATGTTTAACTTTGAGACCTTTGGGAATAGCATGATCTGCCTTTTTCAGATCAGCACCTCAGCAGGCTGGGACAACCTGCTGAGCCCTATAATGTCCAGCCCCCCAGATGAGTGTGACCTCAACTTTATCAACACAGGCACTAACACCCGAGGAAACTGTGGCAACCCCTCAGTGGGCATAGCTTTCTTTGTCAGTTACATTATAATTTCTTTCCTCATTGTAGTAAATATGTATATAGCTATCATTCTGGAGAACTTCAGTGTTGCCACAGAGGAGAGCACAGAGCCACTGAGCGAGGATGACTTTGAAATGTTTTACGAGGTTTGGGAGAAGTTTGATTCTGAGGCCACACAGTTCATTGAGTTTTCTATGCTGTCGCACTTTGCTGACACTCTGTCGGAACCACTGCGTATCCCAAAGCCCAACAAAATCCAGCTGATCTCCATGGACCTCCCTATGGTCAGCGGGGACAGGATCCACTGCCTGGATATTTTGTTTGCCTTCACAAAGCGTGTCCTGGGAGAGTCAGGTGAAATGGATGCTCTGAAACAGCAAATGGAGGAGAAATTCATGGTGACCAACCCATCCAAAGTTTCCCATGAGCCCATCACCTCCACACTGCGACGCAAACTAGAGGAGGTGTCCGCAATCGTCATCCAGAGGTGCTACAGGAGGCATCTTGTGCGCCGGCAGATGAAGCAGGCATCCTACCTCTACAGACAAATAAACTACGAGACAGTCGTGGATGTGGAGAATGCTCCAGAAACAGAGGGGCTGATAGCCTCCATGATCCAGCATTATGGGCCTGTGGGAGTCGCAGAGACAGCAGAGGATACTTTAACGTCCTCACCACCATCTTATGATAGTGTGACCAGGGCAGCCTCTCTGAGCCTCTCTGAGGTGGCCCGATCAGTATCCAGAGACTCTGAATCCAGGGAGCCTGATGAAAACTATGAGGAAACGTTTCTTTGAGACTCAGTTGAACAGAGAGTGATTGTATTGTTTTTGTCTGTTTTGTTTACAGCAGAGAACATGCATCAAAGTAACTGATGGTCAAAGAGAAAAAAAATGCTTTTATATTTTAGCATGGAGGGATATGCAATATTTTTAGGTAACTCAGCCTCTGTTTTTTATTGGAATCACCCAGATGTTCAAGAGCGTACATGAACAGTTCTGAAGTTAAACTTGTCCTCATATCATCTTAAAAGCATCCCTACATGACATCAGAAATATTTCTGCGCTCTATTTTTAATACCCACCCATATAAGGCATAATAAGCACATCAGCTTAGCCACAACATTAAAACCAGCTCCCTCATATTGTGTTGGTCTCCAGCAAAAATAGCTCTGAGTTGTTAAAGGAAGGACAGCAGAAGACTTCTTAACGTGTTCTCGCACCATGACATTAGCAGCAGATTCTTTAGATTGTGATTTGGGTCCTCCATTGAATTAATTTACTTATACACCAGTTTATGTAGGCACTAAAAACTGCATTGTGAGCCCCTCAGAATCTGCCAAGTGACATTCACAACACCGTTTTCTTGCTTCCAGCACATCGACTTATGCCACAGTCAAACTGGGGAAAACAGTAGTTTGAGACTCCAGCATGACCAAAATTACTGTGCCCATCAGCAATGAACCTTTAAAGTGGTTGCTTTGAAGATAGGGACCAGGTCTGCAACCACTAACAGTTAGTTGCCGTCTTCATAGCAGCTTTTGTATATCCGGATGGAGTGAGTCTTCTATCTGTTATTTTGTATTTGAATGGGGTCAGTTTGGCAATCAAAACTGTGATAAACTGGCAAAAATCGCAAATCTGTTACATACACAGAAATTCAAATCAAACAGAAATTCATATTGACTACTAGCATTCCAGTCAGAACCTCACAGGTTTGAAACAGAGATTCAGATATTCCTTCACAAACAGTGACGTAGTTTCTGTAGGACATCCGTTTAACTGCAAGATAACATAGGCACTCAGCAGCCTCGCTTATATAGGAACATAACTAGAATGTAACCAGTTGGCAACCACTTGAGTCAAGTCTCCTACTGAAAAGAGATAGATCACAGATGAGTTGCACTCACTGGTGCAGACTGACTAACTGTAACGTGTTGGCAGTCGGAGTGTTCATAAATTAGATGGCAATTATTTGCAAACCTTCACCAATCTGACGGAAAGTGTCTGCAGTCAGTCTGAGTTGGCCCACAGTTGTTTGGAGAAAGATTGCCTCCCACCAGGCAACCTGGCAACCTGTCTGTTGAGGGTGTAACACCCTCAACCTCTAGGCAGCCAGTCACCGCAGTTACTGACAATCGGTCTCCCACAGCAAAAAAAATTAAATGTGCTCACGGGGAAATCTGTGATTTTTCCTAGTCACAATGAGGTTGCTGTCCTATTTTTTACTCTAGTGTGACAAAGCCATTAGAGAACAAAGTGTTTACTTAATAAAAGAAGCAATTCACAGACGCTATTGAAACACAATAAATGTTTTCCCCTCATCTGTCAGTGGTTTAAATGTTGCAGCTGATCATTCCACTGGTCCAAATTCAACAGCACGTGATCTGCAGTTTTTGACATCACTCAACTCTAATCATCAGCGTCACTGTAGGAAACCTCTGTGGATAGTACAGACTTATGCATTTTAAATAAAATATGTGGCACAATATTTGTTCCTTCATGATACATCAGAATAATGTAACCTTAACTGTCTCCTTGAAACTGTGGCATGTGAACTTGGACAAGTTTGGACATGTTGATCATTTCCTCCAAAGCTAACGAGTAAAAAGCTAAAAAGCTAAACAACACACCCCACCTCAAATCCAAGTATTTATAAGCATACTTAAGCAGTATTTTGTTTTACTGTTACTCGCAGAGAAAAAAACTCTTCTTCTTCTTGTATAATTTAAGCACAAACATAACTCCAGAGAGAATGGCAGAGGGAAAAAAAACTGTGTTTCTCAAACTGACAAGTGCAAGCTGTACACAGCAATTTATGAAAGAAAGGCACAAAAGACCTTTTTACAATGTTTTTACCAAAATAATCTAATGTTAAAAAAGGAATATTAAAAGAACAAATGAAATGCTGAACTTTGCAACAAGTTTCATGCGGTTTTAAAAAAAAAATTTGTTTTTCTACAAATACATATTTTATATAAATGTCTAAATGTTTTACTCTTGCCTGCAGGGTTTATATTATTAGTTTTCACTCACTCTTATAGTTAAAAGTGCTAATTCAAGTTTAATATACTACTGTATGCTACAATAGTACTTTTATATATATATATATATATATATATATATATATATATATATATATATATATATATATATAAAGAAATCACTTTCCTCATTAAAAAAATACCTTTTACAGATATTTTGCCGCATTTATCACGTTTAACTTGTGTGTCAGTTACTACGAAGGGCTGTATGTACTGATGATCCCTGAATCATGTGCCTGATTTTGATTGTTGTCCGCACACTTCTCTGAATCTCTTTACGCTATTTAATTTGATCTGATGGATGTGGGTTTGAAGAGCATGAATGCATTGAAAGCTCATTTTGTAATTTAGTGTGTAAAGAGCTTTTAGGCTGCATAATGTGTATAAAGCTAATTTTTACCTATTTTTTTGTAACGTATTTATATTTAAAGACCGTTTCAGTGACTCTCATAGTGGCCATTACAGGATATGGTCAAACTATAAAAAATATAACATCTTCATTTTTATATAAAAGACTTTCCTCGAGGACCTGATTGTCTGTAATGCATTTAGGTTAAATATTTCATCGATTGTTTTATTCAATGATAATAAAAACTCTTTTGCATACCTGTGGATTTTACAGCTCATGCACAGTTAGCATTTAGAGGGGTACTCAGAACTG
Organism: Pterophyllum scalare; assembly: GCA_024447675.2. Classification (NCBI taxonomy): domain Eukaryota; kingdom Metazoa; phylum Chordata; class Actinopteri; order Cichliformes; family Cichlidae; genus Pterophyllum; species Pterophyllum scalare. The sequence goes on along the minus strand of JAMQGT020010263.1, from coordinate 27,997 downwards.
AGCAGCATCTTCATTTTCCCATGAGGAACCAGTTATCTGATCTGACCTCATTACAAGTCAGGGCAATTTTAAATCTTCTCTCTCTCTCTCTCTCTCTCTCTCTCTCTCTCTCTCTCTCTCAATCCATGTATTTAAAAAAAAAAAAAAGGCAGACAGATGTGCAGAAACCTTTGCATCGCTGTGGCTGTCTGTCCTTGTGAGTGTATTGCCCTTTACAGCTTAAATGTGGTTATAATGCCTGCACAAAAGCAGCTCGATCACATAAAACCGCTCAACAAACCAGCCTGAGTGAGTTTAATATTTTCTATTCGTTAAAGGTTTTTTTAGCTGACGCACAGATGATTAAACACACCCGTCAACAATTTAGTAAGAAAGCGAAGAGCCATAAACAAACATACAAAAGCACAGAAACTGGCAGTTTTGCATTCTTCGTTCCTTAAGATGTCACTGAGTTCTTCTACTAAACGTGTTTTAGCTGTTAGTGCTCAATTCAAGTTTGTAGTTCAGCACTCCGACATTTTTAGTTTGTTAAAAAGAAAAAAAAAATCAAGGGTGCCAATTTGGATTTAGCCCCGAAGAGATTTCCTCTCTCTGGTTGTCGGGTGGTCAAATCCAACTCTGACCAGCTGGGATAGAGGGATAATCTGTATGTAAAAAGGAAAAAAAAGGGGGGGGATCACTTGTTTTAATTACACACACTCTCTCTCTCTCTCGCTCTCTCGCTCTCTTGTTTTTACACACATGTTCACACACATGCATTAACACATCCGCCATACGCACGCACGCTATACTTCTTCAATCAACCATCATAACAGACAGATGCTCGCTTTAAATCTAATTTGGGTTTTTGCGTGAAGTGCCAGAAAAATAAATAAATAAATAAAAATGTTACATGACTGGATGTGACTTGGTAATTGATCTGATTTTTAAGCGTTGGGACATGTGGCGGAGATTAAAGCTTCATCACAGAGAAAATATTTTTTAAAAGATTAAAAAGGCACTATGTGTAATTACAAAATGCACAGTACAGCAAAAAATAAATAAATAAAATAAACGAAAAAGAAAAGAAGCAACGTCAACGTAACGCTTTACAAATCGACTGCATACGATGTGAACACATAATGAAAAGGACATTTGATGAATACTGCGTGGGAAATGGGTGCCAGCATGTTCATAAAACAATAAATATGGGTCATGAGTCACGCTGGGTCTGACCGTCAGTCTTGGTTCTCCAACACTGGAGTAAATGTGAAATATGTGATGCAGGGTAACTGCGAACATTAACACTTCAGCTGTTCTCGATAAATCTATGACTTCTTGGCTTTGTGGTTTTTATGGAAGCCTGTTTCTGCCAAAAAAAAGGAGGAAAAACTAAAACAATATTATTATGTTAATATGTAATTAATTAATATTAATAGTGATATTTTTTTATTTTGTATTAGTATCACAGAATCTTGACCAATGAAATGGTTACTTGAATTTTACTGTGTTCTCTGTATTGTCATACACACAGCCATAGGAGATTTATTTATTTATATATTTATTTTTCTGCTGTATCAAAAAAAAAAAGAAAAAAAAGGAAAAAAATGGCACTTTTTTAACATTTAAAACATGAATCGATCTTTTGAAGTCTTGGTAGATTTTTGTTTCTTTGTTCCTGCTGTTGCTTTTTGCTCTCTTATCAAGCGTGACACGCTTTTCCCGGCAGAAATGGGTTTCCAAAGTTTGGGAGTGGTTGAATAACTACAACCCCAATTCCCCCCCCCCCGAAAGCTGGGACGCTGTGAAAAATGTAAATAAAACAGAAAGCAGTGATTTTCAAATCACAATTCACAGTACAACACAGAAAACACACAGAATGCTTAAAATTTAAAAATGCACCATTTTGAGGAAAAAAAATGTAATTTTGAATCTGATGGCGGCAACATGTCACAAAAAGCTGGCACAGGGCCATTTGGTTTCCCACTGTGTAGCATCCTCTCTTCTTTTAACAATAGTCTGTCTTCCTGTCGGGAACTGAGGAAGAGCAGCTGCTGGACTTTTGGGAGAAGGAATAAAATATGGGTTTATGAATTTTTGCAAATCATTACATTCTGTTTTTATTTACATTGTACACAGCATCCTAACTTCTTTGGATTTGGGACAGCCCATACTGCTTTAGGCCTTTTCATGTTAAGCCTCCACACTATGGGTGCAACATCACTTCAGAGGAAATGATACTTTCTTCTAAAAAACCAGTAAATTGAAATGTATCTATATGTAAAATCAACTGAACAGTACTGCACAGTAGATTTTTTTAAATCTTTAATGATCCCACTGATTTTGTAAAGAAATTAAACTTTAAGAACTCAAAGACTCAGATTTCTACATACATGACAATATTATCCTCTTTCCTAAACTCTATTCACTGTGGGTTACATTTTCTTACTGTGTGCCTTGTATTGTAAGCTCCAGCAAGTCCAGACTGTGATCCAGTCATTTTAGTAGTATATCTGCTGGTTTTACTGATGTTGGGATAAAAAGCTAGAGCTAGCTTGCATTTCGTTGTAATTTTTTTTAGTCCTGGACTGCTGGCTGGCTGTGGATGATAGCAAAGTAAAAACCAAGGCTGGCTTCATTGAAAGGACCGAGAGACACATAAAGAACACCAACAAACAAAAGCAAACAAAAACAAAAGAGAAGGGAAATAGCCTTTTTAGGCACGAGGACCCGTCTGTCAGTCACCACATGCGCTGATGGGATATTTACTTAGTCATGTTGGTTTATGCTGCCCAGATGGCCTGATGAGGCACCATCTAATTACTTCTCCTGTGGATCCTCTGTCTCTGATAAATACTTACTGAGTCACTACTGTTTCATATCCTTCACTGCCACCACCAGGGGATTCATGCAGCTACAGATGAGTCTGATGGATGAACAGATTTCATGTGTTGGCATCTCAAAGTTTCCAGGTGGTTCTCAGGCTGCAGGGACGAAATTTGGGGACAAAGGGAAATGGAAACAGGGGCATCAACATATAATATTTATGTCAAACTAAAGGACACATGATAAAGATTTGTTGATTTACTGTCTTTCTGATTTCTTCTACTTGTGTCCTCCTCATAAATGTTATTATTTTTATTCAGCTGAAAGTGAATTTTAATACAATGAAATGTTAAGAGCTGATAGTATCACAGGTGTGTATGCATCATAAGTAATGAAAAGCATTGCTATTAGTCATTATCATTCTACTCTCATTTAGACTATAAACTGCCACTGAAGATGTATAATTACCAACTTGTTTTCAGGCTGGCAGTAAGAACAGAGAGGAGCTCATCGCACTTTACTCTGTACACACTACAGCTGCCTTAAACTAGGAAAAATGTCTGTGGTTGTGTGCGACTGGTGGCGGCGGGTTGTTTGCAGCCGACAGCAGGGGGCGGTAACGCTGTCAGCCCAAAATATGTACCACGAAGAAGAGTCCGGACGCGACTCCGCTGCGTTTGACAACATGGACGTAGAAGCAGTGGGGTGCTGAAGTGAGGGGCTTTTGTCGCAGATAGCCACCCCAGTGGGAAGATCATCTAATGAGGGGTCCTTCCTGAGTGTCCATTCAGCAACAGCAGCTCTTAGGGATAATAAAATGGGTAACATTTATTTTTCTTTGTTTGTTCTGATGTTAGCTCATCCGCTAACGATAACTTCCTCTCTGACTCATTACTGTTAAAGTGTTAAATATTCATTTATAGCTTAAAATTTTTTTTTTTTAAACTGGAGAGGTGAAAGTGCAGTTTGTATAATCTTTACTAAATTTCCTGCAGACAACAAACAGAAGAGGAAAGTGTTTTTGGTTTGTGACAGTTTTTGCTCTGCAGTCCCACTTCAGTCTCACTCTATTTACATGAAAGATAATTACACAGAAGGGGACCAGATTCATACACAGATAAGCAGTTAAAAGGTGAACAAATACGAGTCAAACACACATCAGCTCACACATCACAAAGACAACATAAACGAGACAGAACCCCAGTAAACTCTTTGCCACTTGTGCTTTAATTGACTGCTACCTGACACTGTATTTTCTTCTTTTAAGAAGAAAGGACAAGCCAAAGAATACTGTCAATTTTACTTTTCATTGGCGTATATGCTGAAAGGCACAAATAGTTTTTCGCTGCACCTTTCTGGTGATGATGTGGAGACTGTACGTGTTGATGCTGTAGAAATCGCTAGTGTTTCTGTGACAGGATCAATGTGCTGTTCTAGCCCATGCAGAGGGTCCCTTGCCCCTGACATCGCTGAGGCTCCTGATTCCTCCACTGCGGGTGATGTCAGCTGTGATGTGGAAGGTGGTTCATCTGAGAAACGTCAAGCATTATGGGAAAGTGGAGGAATTTGTGTCCTTGGTATCTGAAGTCATTCCCGACATCTTGACAAGCCAGCAGATGTCACTGCTCACATTGGGGTTAAGGGCAAAGGTAAGGTAATGTACTTTCGACTCACTGTCAGCATGTATTTGTCACATTTCTGTTTGTTTGGAAATTTGATTGTGAAATTGCAAATTTTTTTAAACTTCCTAGGAGTATGTTTGATCATGCAATAGAAATGACCACAAATGTGCTCTGTCTTGAAGATGATATTGTTAAAAAAAAAAAGATTTATTCTCGAGATACTAAAACTTAAAAGTAACGAACAAGTGAAATTTCTGCTCATGTGAACTTAAATTGTGTAGTGTCAAATGTATAGATATGGTGGCGTTTAAATGCAAGTCCGTTCTGTAATTGTGTGTCTGGTCTTTCCAGATGACATTACAGATGTTAAACTCTGAGGATCTCAGAGGCGGTGAAACACAGTTGAACGGCCTGCTGCAAACTAGCTTACGACAGGTGTGTAGTGCTTTGCACTGATGGACGTTAAATATTGGCTGGTTAAGAAGCTCTGCTTTATTTTAAATTTGTTCATTTAACTCGGCAGGTCTGTCCAGAAGGTAACCCTCTTGAAGCCAACATTGTCACATTTGTTCAGAAACTCCTGGAGGACTCAGAGGGGAGAGAACACTTCCTGAAAGTATGTCTCTGCTTTTGTCTTACAGTTAGTCTAAATATAAAAAGGTAAGGTTGTTTAATTAAATATTTCTCCTGGTAGAATGTGTTTCCTGTGGAGTACGGGCCTGACTTTGATAGGGCCCTGGAAACGCTTCTCTGTGACTTCTTCTCCAAACTGGAAGAACTGCTGCCGGTACCAGACTTCAAGCAGGTAGAGGCCCACAATCCTTTCCCATGAAAATAACTGTTTTCACTACATTTCCAGAGGTTAACAGCCTAGCTCCCATGCATTAAAATCATTTTATTTATTTGATACAGGCTGCTGTTTGGATTGGTGATGCACCGGCTGTGCTAGAGGAGTACACGCAATATGTAACCAAATCTGATGACCTCAAAGTATTGCTAAGAAGCCGGGCTCCCATGGGTGAACTGGCCAAGATGGATTCTAGTGGTGAGATAGTCTGCCTTTGACTGTCTTTCTGTTCGCTTCACTTCATCCCCCAACCACAGACAGATTCTGAGGATGGTTCAGCCATCTGTTAAAAGAGAGTTCTTCCTCCCCTGCACCACCAAGTGCTCACTCATAGAGAATCATCTGATCATTGGGGTTGTCTTTTTCACGTTGTTGGGTGTTCACCTCAAAGTCTGTAGTGGGGTTGTAATGTATGCTACCCACAATATAATGTGCCCTTAGATGGCTGTTGTTTTGAACTGTTGCCCTAAAACTAAAGCTGAAGTTGATATTTGCATTTTAGTCACTTCAGACATTTTAGTCAGAGTGAGCTATGCATTTGTCATATGCAATATTTCTATTTTAGGTCCTGTGATGGACACTGGAAGCTATGTTTGGATTTTTATAGCCAAATAGCTTCAGTTAATTCAAAAAGATAAAAGATTAATTGGTGACTCCAGTTATGGGTATCAGTCCTGGTGCATGTGATGTATATTATGTACCTATAAACTGTACTTCTCACATTCTTAATTCCTCTTTCTTACAGTGCCATCTCCCTCGGAGCAGCGGCTTTTCTCCACATTATCTCTCCCCATTTCCCTGAGAGACGACAGTGCCAAATATGTGGAATCAAACGCACAAACCTTTGAAAACCAAAGAGTGTCTGAGGCAGTTGCTCTTCAAAAAACCAGAGATGTTGACATATGGGATACAAGATGGCCACGTGAGGAGGAATCTCACATTCCTAACAGCAGGAATGCAGAACAAGTGACAGGAAGAAAAGGCACCAACAGTATCCCTGATGCTCACATTGTGGAGGAGTGCAGTGACCCAGTTACAGCAGCACCCCAGGCTCCCTCTTCATCTGCTGAGAGTCCTGCGTTGTCCAGCTCTACGATCGGCCCTCCAAGGCAGAGAGTTGCACACAAATGCACTCAGTGTGGGAAGTGCTTCATTTACAGGTATGAACTCCTGGAGCATCAGCGGCTGCACACCGGAGAAAACCCTTACAAGTGCTCTCAGTGTGGCAAAGCCTTTCGGCGGAGCTCGGATCTGTCAAGTCACAGGCGGACACAGTGCAGAAAAGCAGCTTATATTTGCATCAAATGCGGGAAAAGCTTTCAATCTATGCAGGAAAAATTTAGACACCAGTGTGTTCATAGTGTCCAAAAGTATGATTGTTTGTATTGCGGGAAAAGTTTTAAGAAAATGTACGTGCTGGCTAAGCACAAGCTGACTCACAACCAGAACCGTATTTTCACATGCAGACAGTGCGGGGAAGTGTACCCGGGTATGAGCGAGCTAAGAACTCATCAAAAGATCCATCCTCCTCAGTTGTCCAATCAGTGCCAGCAATGCGGAAAATTTTTCAGTTCTGCTGCGTGTCTGACCGCTCACCAGCTGCGCCACACGCAACAAAGGACGCAGATCTGCGCACGCTGCGGCAAAGCCTTCAAGAGCAAACACGACCTGAACCTTCACATGCGCAGCCACACGGGCGAGAGGCCGTTCCAGTGCACCTACTGCGGGAAGCGCTTCTCTGTATCAGGAAATTTAAACATACACATAAGAATTCACACAGGAGAGAAACCGTATCTGTGCTCTGACTGCGGTAAGGCTTTCATCTCAGCTGGCGAGCTCCAGATACACAGACGCACCCACACGGGGGAAAAGCCGTACAAGTGCTCAGTGTGCGGGAGAGGATTCACCATGGCGAGCAAAGTGACGCTCCACATGCGCATTCACACCGGGGAACGCCCCTATGAATGCTCCGAATGTGGGAAAGGTTTTTCCCGTGGCAGCGAACTGAAAAAACATACAATGAGCCATACAGGAGTTCGGCCCTACGCTTGTCAACTGTGTGCAAAGACTTACACGTGCCTCAGTCACCTGAAGAGGCACTTAAAATCTCACAATGTAGTCCACGCTCAGACTGATTCTGCTGATTCTTAACAAATGCTATTTTTCCACTGCTATTTTTCTTTGTGCAGCAACACTGTAATCACTATTGTTGACTTTGTGCACCATGTTATAGGATTCAGTCACCATCTTTTGTTGGAGGGATTATCTTGCAGCTTTTTTTTTTCTTTTTTTTTTTAACTCATTCCTTATCCTGTGATGTCTAAAAGTGCAGCTTTTGGTTTGACATACATATTTTCTTTGTCCTTTGATGTCCTAAACTGTATTTTAAAATAATCAAAGAAAACAGTGCCCTTCTCTGTTTATTAGTGCCTATTTTTACTGAGGTAACACTTAATTTCTTACTGGATAAGCATTATTTACACTGTTCAATATTGTAAATACAAAATAAAGAACATGATTTACTTAAAAGCATGACTTACAAGAAAATGCAGTTGATCCGGGTTTTTACGTTACTTTCATAATTTAGGTTGACCGGAGGCGGGGTGCGCCTAATTTTGGCAGAAAAGTAAATAGGCATTATTTTGTAAGGGCTGCCCCGTAAAGCAAAACAAACCTCCCTGTTGAACCTACTGGCCCAGCGCTCCCTGATATGAACAGTGTGCTTCAGGAAGAAGTTGGCGCCTGAAGCCGTGTATTCGGTTAGCTAGTACCCTATCCGAGATTATGAACGAATTATCTACTCGTATTGAGTTTTCTTTCCATCGTAATTAAAGAATTCCAAAAATGAACGACATGGGTAAGTATTACCTCGTGAAGCTCGACAGCATTTTGTATTTTGGGTTGTTATGCGGTTAGCCGACTAGCTAAAGAGAAGGATTACGCGGAGCTGAGCAGGCCTCGACTAATCTCTGGAACAAGAATTGTTTTGCTGCCTATTAAGCCGGTTTTTCCCTTGCAGACAGTAAGCTAGCTAATGCTTTAGATAAGTCAGAAACAGTAACGATAATCTGCGTTTAAAACATTTTATTTGGCCGAAAAGGGCTCCTTCAATGTAAAAAAAAAGAAGGTATTTTAGCAGGCAAGAATATCGAGATTCGTTTGAAATAGAGTAACTAGCGTCATGCCAACAGTTAGCTATTAGTAAACTCACTGCCTCTTTGTGCTTAGTTAAGTGTAAAACAGCTGCATGTGTTTGTTTTCGCATCTGTGGGATTATCCGGAAGGTTCGTGCAGCAAACACGAAGTGAGAGGCTGGAGCCTGCACACAAACCCGGTGCTGTATTTCTGCAGCTCATGGATGGACAGTAGAGATGGTGAACAGACAGTGCTAAGTTCAAGACAGAATATCTCCCATTTGCACTGGATTTCAACTATTTAAATTTATAGCATTTAAAAGTTTGAAACAAGGAGGGGGCTCTCTGTGCTGTCTCAAAATTAAATATAAGCTACGTGATAAGTGAACTCAAGGCCAACAGTGTACGAGGCTCTTAACCTGATTATAAGCCTGCTTGACCCAGTGTGTTTTCCCTTCAAAGAATTCAGTGTGCCCCTGTCCTCGCTGGCTCTCCTGGTCCCACCACTCCGACTGATGTCTGCTGTGATGTGGGAAGTGGTGCGCCAGAGGAACATAAAGCACTATGGGAAACTGGAGGAGTTTGTGTCCATGGTAACAGATGCAGTTCCTGAACTGATGAGTAAGAGAGAAGGGAGGCTGCTTTCACTCGGCCTGAGAGCAAGAGTAAGTGAAATGTATGGATCCACCATGTGTGTAAAAGGAAATTTTTAAATGAGACTCAAGAAGAGAATGTGAGGTGCACATTAATATTATAAATTACGCTTCTTCTAGACAACTCTTGAACTGCTGCGTTCTGAACACCCCGAAGATCTCAAGGCTGTCGAGAGCCACCTTAACCGAATCCGATCTTCTTGCATCGAGGAGGTGGGTGATTGTGTTGTCATGTTTTAATTATGAATAAATAAATAATTTCTAAAATCCCAAATAAAGACATCACTGTTATAATTTTTAAAACAAATTACTGAATTGATTAAACAAAAGTAATCAGTAATAATAAAAAAATATTATTATCTGTAGACCTGCGTTGTCTGACTTGTCATGTGGTTATCCAGACTAATGATCCTGTAATTGAAGCACCAGAGGCAAACTTTATGAAGTTGGTGCAAGGCCTCATTGAAGACACAGATGGCAGAGAACACTTTCTCAAGGTAAACCTAAGATCAAACATGATTTTTATATGGTGCTTGAAATCAATGCTGTAACAATGTGATAATGGTAACGTGTATCATTTACATGAGGATAAAGTTGTGTGTTTATATTGTCAATCTGGCAGAATGTGTTTCCTGTGGAGTACGGCCCTGACTTTGATACAGCACTTGAGACCCTAGTTTGTGAGTTTTTCACAAGACTTGAGGAACTGCTGCCAATACCAGATTTCAAACAGGTACAGATAGGAACTTTTAAGATAATAAAGTGTGTGTGTGTGTGCGTGTGTGTGTGTATGTATGTGTATATATATATAATATAGCAGTTTCAATATACCTCTCTTGTGCATGTGTCTTACAGACTGCATCCTGGATTAGTGCTGCCCCCTCTGTCCTAGAGGAGTATATGCAGTGTGTGTCAAACGGAGATGACCTTAAATTTCTACTCCAGAGTAAACAGTGCCACGGGAAATTAGCAAAGAGCAGCGTTGGTACGTATATGCTAGTCAGTGCATCTAATTTTAGTGTCAGACATGAGACCGTATTAATATTTGTTTTCTTTTTTCCCTGCAGCTCCATTTCAGTCAGATGATCTTCTGATCCCCTCTCTGTCTCTCCCTCCATCTCTGGAAGTAGCCATCGCTTCCCACCCGAGTGCTTGTGATGATGAGAATAATGATGTTCCTCAGATTGTCATGTTCGATGAAGAGTTGTCCACAAACCCTTCCACCTCAGCTGACTTTCCTGATTCTCCAAAAAGGGTCGATGTTTCTTCATCTCCACACAGGAGACAGCATTCAGGAATCCATAAATGCCCAGAGTGTGACAAGTGCTTCAAGCATCACTCAGTCCTCATTGAGCATCAAAGAGTTCACAGCGGGCTACAGCCCTACAACTGCTCTGAGTGCGGGAGGGCTTTCAGAACAGCCACCCTGCTTGCTGGTCACAGGCTGCGAAAATGCAAAAATGCTGCATATCTTTGTATTAAGTGTGGGAACAGTTTTCCAACCTCACTAGACAAGTTCAGACATCACTGCCCGAAACGGGGGCGGAACTACAACTGTGGGCAGTGCGGAAAGATTTTTCCAAAGTCAAGCAGCCTGAAGGAACATCTGCTAACTCATGTTCAAAGCCGCCTTTTCAAGTGTAGCCATTGCGGAATAGGTTTTTCGGGAATAGGTGACCTCAAGTATCATCAGCAAGTAGATCATGAGAAGCCTTATCAGTGTAAGCAGTGTGGAAAGAGCTTTATCTCCTCAAAGAGTCTGGATAAACATCGACAAAGGCATGAAGAGGTTGGTGAAATGGACACTGCCAAATTAATAAGTGGAGATAAACATAGGAAAAGTGGCTCAAGCCATCGGACTTCATCAGTCTCTCTGTCCTCCAGGAAAACTGTCAAAGCTGTCTACCCACGGGGAAGAGTCACCCATAACTGTCCGCTGTGTGGAAGGAGCTTTAAATATCGTTTTGAGTTTCTTGAACACCAGAGGTTCCACACAGCGGTGAAGCCTTACAAATGTTCTCAGTGTGGGAAAGCCTTCCGCACAGAGGCTCACCTGTCTGGGCACAGGAAGAGGAAGTGTAAAAATGCTGCCCACATTTGCACCAAGTGTGGTTGTCAGTTCAGGTCCCTGCACGAGCGTGTCAGACACCAGTGTGTCCAGTTGCTGACAAAGTACGAATGTTCTCATTGCGGAAAGACCTTCAAGATGGCCCATCTACTGAGGAACCATCAGATGAGTGAACATCAGCTTCCCTACAGCCCCAACCATCGCTTCAGGTGTAGATACTGTGATGAGACCTTTCCTGGGATCAGTGAGCTCAAGTATCACCAGAGAGTTGACCACGAGAAGCCGTATCAGTGTCAGGAATGTGGCAAATGTTTCCTCTCTGAAAAATGCCTGGCCAATCACGAGCTCCGCCACAATGACGACAGACCAGAGAGCTGCTTGGTCTGTGGGCGTGGCTTCAGGAACCGCTACGATTTGAAGCAGCATATGCGCACTCACACAGGGGAGCGGCCTTACCAGTGCACGCACTGTTCACAGTGTTTCTCCACAGCTGGAGGACTGAGGAGTCACACCAGGGTTCACACGGGCGAGAAACCGCACGTTTGCCCAGACTGTGGGAAGGCTTTTTCCCAGATGGGTGCAATGCGCACCCACAGGCTCACCCACACAGGAGAGAGGCCGTTCAAGTGCACAGTCTGTGGCAAAGGTTTTACAATGGCACACAAAGTAACAGTTCACATGCGTGTGCACACAGGAGAGCGACCGTACGTGTGCTCTGAGTGTGGGAAAGCCTTCTCAGATGGAAGCGTCCTAAAGCAGCACATGCTGAACCACTCAGGGGTGCGACCGTATCACTGCCAGATCTGCCCCAAGACATACACCTGTCTGAACCACCTGAGGAGGCACCTGAAAAGTCACTCAAACATGAATTGAACCGGGCATGAAGGAAAACTAAGATATTCTCAGAAATGGTTAATGGACCAACTAAACCAAGCAATACAGGAATCATGCTGATTGGTTAGCCATTGATGAAACATCCAGTTTTTCAGAACTGTTAGAACCAGCACAAATTATTCCTCTCCCTCTTTTTCCATCAGGCTTTGGTTGATTTGCTTTTTTTTTTCTTCTGTACATCAGTTTCTTATTCATGAATGCATTGAGATGTTATGTTGAACTCGATTTTTTTTATATGTATATATAATTTTCCAGAGCTCACTAATACTCAGAGATACATAATTTTCTGGACTTGTGTTTATTGATCCTGATTCTTAGCTGAGTGCCACAGTTGGATGTGACCACACTTGGACTCAGCTTTGGATCGCTGCACGTGTGAAAACGATCAGGGAACCGTGATTAACTGACTGAGACAGCCTGTAGCTGAGTTGATGATAGCAACTAAAGCAGTGCCATAATTACTAAGATTCAAAACTGCCTCCTAAACATCGCAACTAAACTGACAGTTAAGTTGTACGAGAATGCACTGATAGTCAAATGTTCAGCAGAGATTAAAAATTAAAAAAATAGAAAGTTCAGTGTAAATAAGTTAGATGAATAGAAAGTGTGGATGCAGTTATATCTCCAGGCAGATACACATCAGGGTACGACTTAGGGTATCAGGTTTATGCATCACTGCGGTGTACATTTAACACAGGAGCTTTGTGTTAAAGGGTTAGAGCCATAAATGGAAGAGGCCTAATCTGCAAGACTTCAAGCCAGGAAATTTGACTCCTGTCTTGGATCTTTTAGCTATTCAATTAGTTTTTTTTTTTTTTTTGGCTTTTAGTTTTCACTGGGTGTTTGATTATTATCAGACCTAAAAATACTTGGTTAGGTTTCAAAATAAACATCTTGGTTTGGGTTTAAATTGGTCATTCACAATTGTAATCACAGTAGAAGCTTCTCCTCCCTTTACTAGTTCACAAGTAACACCATATCTGATGTACTGGTTCCCTAATAAGAAGTAGTGATAGGAAGGCAGAGGCAACTGTACAGAATGCAGTTTGTTGCATGAGGGGTGTAATTTTTAGCAGGCAAGACTCACTGGTTAGAAATGGATATTACACTAAGTGTGTTGCAGTGCAATGAAGCCAGAGTATATTAAACACAGCTGTCCTGTCTCACAGAACCACAGCGGATTGGGATCCTGTGTGGATTCACGATGCTTTCTTGGCTAATGTTAACAGAGCAGTTGGAGCTAAGAGTGCATCGTGTGAAGTGTCACTTCATCGCCCGTTCTTGAAGTGCTGCCAGAGCATTTGTGCATTTATATCTGCTCTCCACAAGCACCAGCTCTTCACATGGATCAGGGGAACATTAAAAGTAGTTCAGATGATATTTGGTCACTGAGATCATTGTTTGTGTGTGTGTGTGTGGGGGGGGGGGCTCTGATTTGTTTAGACGATATACTGTATGTTCAAAAGTTGTAACACTGATGAAAGGTTTTTTTTTTGGAAAAGGTTGTAAAAGTTACAGAAAAGTTAAAATGTTCTCTGTAAATATGCTGGACGATAAATTACTGTGAGTAAAAGTTAAAAAGCTGATTTTGTTTATTTCACCATTACTTTTGTTTGTTGTCTTCCCTTTAAGGTTTGTGAATTTCAAATTAAATTCCCTTCATTACTTCTTATTCCTGTTAAGTTTTTTCTTTCTCAGAAACAACGCTGGCAGTATTAGACTTTACACTTTCTAATACTACAAAAGAGTTTCACTAGATGGCAGCAGGTGACCATTAACCACTTTTTATGCTGTGATGTGTCTTCATTATCTGGCAGTGCTAATATAAAGACTGCCTTTTTCATCAAGTTTTTTTTTCTTTAGAAAAAAGAAAACAAATATTGCTTTGCAGCTGTGGAAGTTAACGTGGCTCATTGCCTCTCATCAGCTCTCTTTGGTGTGGCTTTTTTTTCATGTTTTCACTGGCACCTCGCCATATCTGAAGCATTGCAAGACACGATAAAGAGCACCGCCACATTTTTAATACATTTCTCGTCTTTGCATCCAGCTAGAAAAGTTTGATCTGAAGTACTTCTGTTCCCAGTTTCTTGTGTTCACTTGAACTTTACGCAAAGAAGATGTCGAGTGTAAATGTAAAAGGCACATTGTGATTAATCTCTTCCATGTGTGCTGACTTTTATGTTTTTACTGGGAAAAAGAAGCTTTTTTTTTTTTTTCCAACCTCAGTTTCTTACTTGTTCCCTGCCTGTTTCATCTCATCCATAATGACTTAACTTTTGAGCTGCATTTTCTCTCATAACAAACCCATTTCTCTGCCGTTCACAGGGAGGTGCAACCACCACAGTTGACTGTGGTAATGAGTTAAATGTTGCAAGATGTTAGCATCTTCAGACTGGAGTCTGGCTGCTCCAGCTGGCTGCCTTCCTTCTTTCTGACTAAGAGAGGCTACTGATCTCCTGTGAATATCAGTCTTCTCTGGAAACATACTGAGCCTCTCGGTTGTTGCGTCTTTACATTTATAGCTTCATTTTTACCTTGTAGTGAATTCTTAGTGAGACCATAATTTCAGGCCTACCTGCCAGCTTCAGGACTATCGGGGGGGGGGGGCTTAGTAACAAAAAAACAGGAAAACAGAACAGCTCTGTTGATGCGTTTATCTGAGTTTTATTACAGATTAATGTATTCCTGATGAAGGCTGGTATTGAGACATCTCTAAATGCATGCATCACACTTCATGCTGAGGCCCACATCAGCCAGAAAATCCTACAGATGTACTATGAGAGCTAATAAATACAGATCACTACCAGATGTGTCCCCCTTCTCTCTTCCACATCCTTCCTTCCCTCCCTGCCGCGGTGATCTCAGTGGAAAATCTGAGTTCAGGCCAGACCTTCCGTGTATTTGCGCGCGCACACTGTGCAACATCCACCCCCATCAACACCTTGCCAAATGAACACCCCTTCTTTCCAAAGCAACTTCCAAGGTCAGCCCGCAATGAGCGCTAGATGGCGCTGCTTCCAAAGCGGAATAGAGACGCACCCTCACCCACCCTGCCTCCCCTCTCCCACGCCCTTCTCATCTTGCTTTTATGTTCAGGTCGGGTCTGGACGGTAAAATGAACCAGATGTATTAGAGCTCCACCCACCCCATCATCCGCAGAAAGAGTTCAAAATGCTTTCAAGATGCGCGTCGCGTGGTTTTCATTAAGCCAGATGACATTATTTCAGAGTGCATCTATTCTGGGTTGCATTTCTTGATTTTGTGGGTGTCACAGACAACGTGATAAGAAAAAGAGACGTGCAAAGCTCTTCTCAGGTTAAATAACAATCATAAATGTTGGGGATATGATTAAAACAACACCAGTTTCCACATGTTCTCTGCATGGCAAAATAAAAAATGAAAATCTCCCTGACAAGCAGCGGTTTATTGTTTATCCCTGCCTAAACACGTCCCTGTGGACCCCTTTTAAGGAAGCGTGCACATCTAAGTATTTGGTATAAACTTCTGGTACGCGCTCTGGTACATCGCTACTCATGTTCCTCCTCAGAGAAAGCTTCATGAACTCCTCCTCCTTCTTCTCCTCCTCCTCCTCGTCCCTCACCGTGCGCTCTGGTCCTCCTCTGCGCGCTCTTGGGTTTCTTCTCGGACAAACTGCGGCGGAGATCTGGATCAACAAAACTTCGCCGAATTAGTTTAGAGGTGCTGGACGAGGGGCCACAGTTGTTTTTCGGGGGTTGGGGTGCCGTGGTTATTATACTTTAGTTTTTTAGTTTTTATTTTTTTACAGTTTAATCATGGAGACTCTCAGAAGTCTCCTCGCGCTGCTGTGCGTTTTCATGGCTGGAGCGCAAGTACCGGACCAACGGCGCAGGTTTGCTGGTAAGTTTGCCGAAAAAATGCCAGACTTTGAAAGCAAATGCTCTAGTTTGTGTTTGTAGTTTGCGCCGTTGTGCTGCATGTAAAGGGATATTTAGTTTGCTGAAAGCAATGAAGTGATGTGTTCACTGCATTTTGATTACATGCTCGAAGCCTGAGAGCAGGAATGCATTAACAGCCAAAAGTGAAACGATGACAGAATCCTAGTCCGCTCTGAGCAGGGCCTCGTTTGGTCAGTTTTCCTGATGGGCCTGTAAGGCTATGGGCGTGTAATGTGATGTCAGAGTAGCCAGGAACCAAAGCAGACGAAGGAACCTCAGGCCTGCTCCCCCACCATGGTGACAGAGGGGTTGTAGGACAGGTGTTTCTGCAAACAGCCATGTTATAGGTGCAGACAGTCTGCGGAGGCTCCATGCCCATCATTGGACAACCTGTGTGGCTGATATGTCAATGAGATGATCTAAGGCAGCTCATTATAATGGCTTTGAGGCCTCTGGTGCGGATGTAGTGACTTGTGCTGATATCACCTGTCTTCTTTTTAATCATGAGATTATGTGCTGTTTGCTTTGGGAACAGAGTGTCCCGTTGACCTTTTCTTCATACTGGATACATCTGAGAGTGTTGCCCTCAGAAGGACACCTGAGTCTTTTTATATTGACCAGATCAAAAATTTTGCCAAGGACTTCATAGATCAACTCAAGGACATGTAAGACACACACACAGACACACACACATGCACACAAACATCAATCTTTAGTACTGGAAAAAATGTTCAGATACCAGCAAGGAGTACAGTACACCTGTAAAGTGTAATCTGGTACACTGTGGGCGTGGCTACAGGTTCAGAGCCCTTTTGACCTCACCCACACTTACATTGGCTGCAGTATTAGGTGGAAATATATCATACAGTGACACTTGGACACTTTTTCAGTCATATTAGATTTTGTATGCAAATAAATAAAAATAAGCCAATTAAATTTATATTGTCACTGAAATGTAGTGGAATAAAAGCGTAAATCAGAATGAAACAGAAACACTTTAGAAACAGCACAGTGACATTCAAACTGCACTCAAGTGGGGTACTTGAGTTAATCTGCATAGTTCTCCTCCACTCATGCTCGTCTATACCATGTTGCATTTTAATATTGCTGCTTATTCAGGCGCCACCCATGTGACCGCATCCTGACGTGGAACTCAGGAGCGCTGCACTACAGTGACGAGGTCAAATTGGTGAAGGAGCTGAGTGACATGAGCACCAATCGGAATGCCCTGAAGACAGCAATCGACCAAATTGTATACATCGGCAAGGGCACATACACCGACTGCGCCATCAAGAGAGGCCTCGCCGAGCTGCTCATCGGGTAATAACAACACACACGTAGTTACATCCTGAAATTGCAAAGATACTGACATCCTTTCTGAATGTGTTTGTGTAGGGGTACCCATTACCATGAGAACAAGTATTTGGTGGTGGTTACTGATGGCCATCCTATTACTGGGTACAAAGAGCCATGTGGAGGTGTGCAGGAGGCTGCAAATGAAGCCAAGCAGCACGGGGTCAAAGTGTTTGCTGTCGCCATCTCACCTGACCAGGAGGTACAACACACACACACACACACACACACACACACACACACACACACAAACACATACACACACACACACACATATATAGACTTTGAAGTTTGATATTTAAACCAATATTTTTTGGCACTTGAAATTTTTTTTCAGATAATATTTACACACCCATGCGTAAATACATATTAAGGGAGATGTCCTTTCTAGTTTGACTAAATTGTGAAAGATTGGGGATAACATCTTCAGTCTTAGATTAAGGTTATATATACTATTATGATGGTGGGTGCTCATATTAAGTTTCAAATAATGAGGTCAGAAAAGGTACAAGTAACTCCTGTGAGCTCAGGCTGCTCTAAACATTTAGTTTCAGACTGTTTTTCCTGCTCTCAGCTCTGTGGGGTATAGGTCAGAGTGGATATTTCTAATATGCTCATCTTGGACACACAGCTCTAGTTGTGAGCGCTGCAGCTCTACCCACTTGCTGTTCAAACCTTCTGTTTGTGAGCAGCAGCCAATAAGAAGAAAGCTGGCTTAAAGCAGGGAAAAGGGAGATAAAATGGTCTTGTTTCATACAGGTCATGAACTGAGGAGCTTCAGAAAGGCCCACATTAAAAGATAAACAGGGGTTGTTTTGACTGCAACCCATGCAAAAAGCTGGTGATGAGCCTAATAGGTCCACTTTAAATACAAATAACATTCTGCATGAACTCCGTTGCAAATGACCTTTTTTAGGAGGTTTTCTGGCAAAAGAAAAAACACTTTATGAACAGTGTGTAAGCGCTTTGGTGTGAGGCCCACAGTCAGATAAAAATAAAGATTATTAATCTAAATGTCACGTTTTTCCTGGAAAGTGACTAAAAAAACTAATCCCTGAGTGGTGGGTTTAGGAGTTCTCCTGTCCTGGCTAATGTCAGGAAGAACACACTGGCAGATTTTAATCTTAATCAGTCAGATACTAGCGTGGCCACAGGGCCAAATCGGTCCTTTTTTCCGGCTTGTAGATAAAGATGTTTGTTTGTTTTGTGAACAGGAAGCCAGGCTGTCTCTCATTGCCACAGACCGGAGCTACAGACAGAACTTCACTGCAGCAGATGACCTCAGAACCAGCAAGATGAGAACCATTGAAACCATCATTAACATGATCGTATGTCTCTTCTCTTCTCTTCTCTTCTCTTCTCTTCTCTTCTCTTCTCTTCTCTTCTCTTCTCTTCTCTTCTCTTCTCTTCTCTTCTCTGAGCAATTAAATATTTGGATTTCAGACTAACTCCTGTTTTATCTCTTCTTTTCAGACAAACGAGACGAAGGATGTGGTACGTCCATCTTCACATACTGCTGCATGCTTTAGTGTGTCACAGAGGGGACCTGGGTTTTCTCATGCTTAGGACCGAGCAGGGTGGCTAAAAATGTCATCAATAATGTTCAGCTTTTTCTGCAGCTTGTTTTTTGATTTTTAGCTGTTTTGACTGAGTAATTATTAAGCACTCTGCTTTTAACTAAACACCTTGTTTGTACATGATGGGCTCTGCTGATGCAGCTTGGATTAAAATGCAGTGTTGCGCTAAAACAGAATTTCTAGCTATAAATATTTACAAACCAGGTTCCTCCACTGAACTTTTTCTTCTTTTTTAATTTTTTTTTTTTTACTTTGTTGCTACTACAGCTGTTTAGTGCAGTAAATCAGACAAAGAGGTAGTTTGCATGTTTAGAGTATCGTCACTGAGGTCACTGAGGACACACACGAGAAGCTCACATCAAAGCCACAATAACGGTTACTGTTATTACTGCTGTGTATAATATATGAAACATATGATGTAACATAGCCTTTCTTCTGTGATGATGAAAGGTTCAGGTGACTCCAGTGAATATAATGATTTGTATTTCCACTGCGATCACACCCGGCTAACTGCACGTCCTACTTTGAGTTGAGCAAAAATATCCAGTATTCTTTACAGCCAGAGAGACGCCTGTTTCATATCTTTCTCTTCTTTCTTTTTTTTTTCCAGTGTTGCTCTTTTGACTGCATTGTAAGTATTACAATTTTTAATATATGAACAAACTACAATTTCTGTTTGAGCTGTGTTTTTGGAGCTAACTTTCATTTTGTGTGCAGGCTCCTGGAGGGGACAAAGGACCAGATGGAGACCCTGGCTCTAAGGTGGGATATCGCTTAGGAAAATTAAGAAATGTAGATGTGTACAAAATTCCAAATGTCCCATTCAAACATTTTAAACTAACTACCCCCCACCCCCACACCCCTTACAGGGAGAAAGAGGTAGACCAGGGATGCCAGGAGAGAAGGGAGCTATTGGTGATGTGGTAGGTGCCTTCCTCCAATACTATGTGTGCAGCATAAGGATGCAGCAATCAACACTTGGTACACCTGCCGTTATAAATGATCTAATTTTCCTGTTTCTTTGTTACAGGGCAGGATTGGTGATCCTGGTCCTGTTGGTTACAGTGGGATGAAGGTACGGTGCGCTTAATAAAACATGGTGATAAATTTCAAAAACATTATTACACCAGTGACTATGGGATCCAAGGGAGCATTTCTTGATATTTTGAGTATTTCTTTACTTAATCTCCTGCTACACTTTTCTGTGCTAGCATCCAAAAATAATCTAAAGGGATCTTAGTTCTGTACCGAGTAAATTAAATTTAAGTTCTTTTCATCCTCAAGAGGAGGCTGTCCGGTAAGTCTGAGTATATGTATGTTCCTCTAATTGTGATCACTGGCTCTCAGTCAGAGTTTTCCCACCTTATCATTGGCCCCCATGCTGCATATCATGTGTAATAATAATGACGTGTGTTTCTGCTTCCAGGGAGACCGTGGTATAAAAGGAGACAAGGTACTGTTAGATGGGAAAAAAAATATTTTATTAAGTTCAGTTCTGTGCTTTAAAATTCTCAAGTGACCGACTGTGTGTGTTTTCTACAGGGTGAAAGAGGACACAAAGGCTTCAAGGTGAGCTGCTCTCGACTCCTCGTCTTCAGAGAGGGCCCGTTGTACAAGCTGTTGTCCTGAAATCTGACGGTTTCTTATCACCCTCATTCTTCTATCCTTTCCATCTTTTCCATCTTCTCAGGGAGACAAAGGTCAAAGGGGAAAGGATGGAGTCGATGGACGCAAGGTGAGTGCAATCAGTACATGTGATGTGTCCATCTTTCTCCTGTGAGATTAATCTGTTTACAGATGTGTGTGTTTTTTTTTTTTTTCCTTTAGGGTGAAGCTGGTTTCCCCGGACTTTCTGGCTGCAAAGGTTCTCCTGGACAAGATGTGAGTTTTAATCAAACTCCACTCACACTCATGCCCCCATCCAAATGGGAACTAATCATGAGATCAATTAAACTAATCAGATAATGGCAGATAATGGCAGACAAGGCGCAAATACACAATCAGATGTGTAGACAGTGAGAAACAGAGTTTGTTGTCTTAATTACACTTTTGAGCACTTCAACACACCCTCAGATAAGCCACCACTGTTTCCATCTTCTTTGTTGCCATTAACCACTAGTGCGCGTTCAGGAATGCCGCTCTCTTTTACTCTTTTTGGTCCAAACACAAATTCTGCCCAGAATCCCCCTAAGTCTCCTGGGTCCAGCAGACCAATACTCTGTGCTCTTTAATCCTGACTTAGTTTACATTCTTTTCTGTCAGACTGTTTAAATGAGCCCATACAGTCATACTGTAAACACACACACACACACACACACTCATACATGAGCTTACAAGTACAGCAGCCTCAAAGACAGAGTGTTGCATGATCACATGCTAAAACTGTCTCTGTGCTGTGTGTTTCCAGGGCCTGCAGGGAGAGCCTGGACCGAAGGGAGACCCTGGCCCTTATGGACCCAAAGGAGAAAAAGTAAGACAGAAAGAGTTGTGAGTATTTAAATCTCTGATTGCCTTTTGGTGACCATTATCAAGGTGCTGTGTGCTTATTCCAGGGAGATCCCGGGAGAAACGGTGAACCTGGACGACCTGGAAACTATGGATCACTGGGCCCTCAGGTGAGTCAGTGTAACGAGCAAGACAGAAGGATGACAGACGACAGAGCGGTAACTTTGACTCAAAATTAACTGTGTGTGTCGTGACAGGGGGATCCTGGCCCTCGTGGTCCTGATGGTGACAAAGGAGAGCGTGGCGATGATGTAAGTGTTAACGCTTCTGGGATAAAACCAGAAATTCCAAGTTCATGACTTTCGCTAGAACTTCTAATTTCCTGCTGTGTGTCCATTTCAGGGGTTACCTGGGCCAGATGGACCCCCTGGTGGAAAAGTAAATATTATATTGACTTTAAGTTGGTGTTTTTGTGTGTGACAGCTGCCAAAATACGCGTTAATGTCTTGGAAATCACTTACAGGGACAAGCTGGAGAGAAGGGGGAGCAGGGTTCCCGTGGAAAGAGAGGCCCAAGAGGAGAGCTGGTAAGTCATGATAAGGATGAAGGGGGGTGGGCGGTATAAATGAACCCCAGGCCCTCAGGGTCTGCCTCAGTTCAGCATCTTCTCTTCAGAAATTCATTGGAAATTGAGTTTGGCACATGTAGTGAGACCACTGCAACCACACTGACCTTAATGGAACTGTTTTTATAATGTTATTCCCCACTGATCTGTTTTAAAGCCTGGCTCCTTCTGCTTTACTTGTCTATTGTTATCATCTTGAATGCCTTCAGTCCATTTTAAACATTTATGCTTTTCCTTGTCAGGGGGATCCAGGCCTCCGTGGAGAGCAAGGGAGGGAGGGCACAAGTGGCCCCAACGGGGACCCCGTAAGACAGACACACACACACACACGCTCAAATACAAGCACACTTGTACACATTCAAACAGGCACAAACAGGAGCTGCATGCACCCCTCGTTACGATGCTGTGCAGTGTTTCAGGAGGAGGCACAGCCCCAGCTATAAACCACCCACTCTTTCTCTGGCATTATCCTTTTTTTCCAGCAGTAGCAGGAACCTTTTAGTGTGTATGCATACATGCGCATCCGTACTTCATGTTAAGTGGGTAACTGTAAACTGGGCGGGTTTTCCAGAGGCAAACCTGGCTGTTGCCCCACAGTGCTGCCCACTCCTCTCTGCTTCATCTCCCCCTCCGTCATTCTCGGTTTTACTCCTCCTGAGAACATCGACACTCACTCTTTCCCCTCTGACTCATTTCTTCTCTCCACCCTCTCAAGCCAAAGCCTCACTATGGGTTTTCTTAATAAGGTACCAGGCAGTGTAATAATAATAATACGTTACAAGCATTAGCTGTGGTAACCTCCGTGATGTCAGAACTTTCAATGGCTCTTTTGTGCTTCTGACTGTGCTTCTTTCCTCATCAGTGAACACTAAGGAACTGATTAGTACGGAAAACATGGAATAACGGACATGCAGGGCCTCCCCTGCAAACTGTGTCCTCACATGTAGTTATGGCTCATCATCTGCATATACTACTGTGGTCAATATATTGCACAGCAGTGTTTTACAGTATTTTAAAACTGTGTGATAAAGTCCATCAAGTTTTTAATAAAAAGCTGCTGCATGCTGTTTAGAAAATTTGATGAAGTCCTAACTTGTGTTTATGCAGCATTTCAGATTGGTCTCGCGAACAGTCATGAGATCATCAGTGATGTTGTCAGATTTTAGCCATCGCTTTTTAAAAAGCATTCTGTTGGAGAGCGGGTTGAAGTTCTGTTTTCACTGATCCTCACGTGATCACCTCAGCCAAAGCCTCATGGGAACTGTCAAAGCTTTATTAGTATTAGAATTCAGCTGAAAATAGCTGCACAGCACAGTGGACTTCATGTGTTTTAACAGTTTCTCATTAACAGGGTTGTTGTCTTCCAGGGTGAGGCTGGCAAACCTGGGCCTCCTGGGTACAGAGGAGATGAAGGCCAAGCTGGAGTAGAAGTGAGTCCAACAAAACACACACACACACACACACACACACACACACACACACATACACAGTTTATTTGCAAATGCAGGAATGCTTGAAGGCACAGAAAACGTATTCCTCTCTGAGTGAGAGGCTCCTAAATGAAGTTAAAACTGTCCTTTTGCATGAGAGACTTTTGGATTTGGCTTTTTTTTTTTTTAAGTTGACAAGGCCCGGTTAGAAACAGGGAACGGCTCATACTTTCACATCGTTTTACAAAAATTGAGATTTGAAGTTGTGTTTTCAGATAACAAAGACTGAAGCACTAGAGCTCCAACTTAGTACAGTAAACCCTCTGATCTGCAATTTACTGTATCAACCTATCAACATTAAGACAGTTGGTGTTGTGATCATTTGTCATGTCTGCTGGAACTATTAAAAACTATTTCTGAAGTGATTTGACAGTCATTATTACACAGTCTAGGCAGTCAGCTTGCCAGAACCTAAAACAGATTGCAGTTACTGATAGGCCACTCAGCACTACTTTCAGTAAAATGAATGCTCTATATTCACTAACAAAAATACAGCATCCATTTACCATAGTACATGGTTGTTTACGGAATCGCTGCATGAGGCTGTTATTTACTTTCTCATTTATCATGTGAACCTAACTCTGGCTCCACTGATGTGAACAAGGAGATTTATTTGAGGTGTTTTTCAATTAGAAATGTCAGGAAAAAGGACTGGTTCAGAGTTTTGGTCCACACACACACACACTCAGTATCTGTCAGCAACATCCAAATGTTTTCAACACGAACATGTTGCATTTCATATGTTTCTAATCTTATCATTCCTTTCTTCTCCCAGGGACCCAAGGGGCAGGCAGGAATCAAAGGAGCTCCAGGAGACAGAGGCCAGATGGGAGAGAGGGTGAGTGAGGGGGGAGACAGATGTGTGCTATCAATCATAACCTCCACCATCAGTGTGTGTGTGTGTGTGTGTGTGTGTGTGCAGATGTATCTGTAAGTGTCTCACTTTTGTCATTTCAGGGAGAGGATGGTGCCCCAGGAAATGGCACAGAAGGTTGTCATGGTTTCCAGGTAGGTGGTTAGTGCGTCTCTTGTCTGATGCTGTTTTCTCTTTGTAAATGTATATGTTTTTTTCAGCTTATGCATATTTTTTAGGGTTACCCTGGGCCCCGTGGAGACGCCGGTGAGCCGGTAGGTTCCGTTTTTTTTATTTAAAAAAAAGAAAGAAAGAAAGACAATGAGGCCACATTGTTTACCTGAGATCAGATGTTGGGATCCACGTTTGTCAGAGGCAGCTGTAAACTGAGCTAAACTCTGAACATTACTTTGAGGTGCCAGTAATCTAAAATCAGTCGTCATTCCCAGTGTTCCCCTTTAACCTTTTACATATGTTGTGTGCTTTCAGGGCGGCAAGGGAACTCCCGGACCCAAAGGAGATGATGGCGAGCCCGGAGATCCAGGCCCCGATGTAAGTCTGCCTCTGACTTCTTTTCCCTTTTTGAGTTGCTACTTGCTCTTGATCTCATTTTATCTTTCCTCAATTCCTTTCTTGGCGCAGAGAGCTGACAGGAAATGAGTCACACGGCTACTATTTTAGACACATTTTATTATTTCTTTTTTCTATTGGCATCTTTTAACACGTCTCATCCTATGAAAAGTGATTTTTTTTTTTGTCTTTTAATTTATTTTTTCTGCTTTAGTGTAGAAATATTTTACTACCCTTTTTTCCCCCCGTCCATCAATCTTTCTCCCACACTTTCCTCCCATTCTGCAGCTGGAAATGCTTTCTTAAGTACATTTGAACACATCGGGGATGAGGGCTTTGAGCTGATGCAGCTGTGTATATGTCGTTGTCAAGGCTACCAGGAAATGAGCAGGGACGACGAGGGGACTGCATTACTTGTTTTGGTGTGTGTGTGAGTGAATGTGCATGTGTGTGATCGTTTGAGTCCGGTGAGTGTGCAACGCTGTAACCCCCGGTTCAACTTGGCTGTGTTTACATTCAAATTATTTGATTTCCAGGGTTTGTCTTTCACAGCATAAAAATTTCTGCACGTTTGTACTTTGGGGCCAGTGTGCCTGACCTTTTCCTACAGAACAGTCACACACTTTGGATTTACAGTTCCAGATCAGTTTACCACTCATCAAAGCTTTCTGTTACTGCAGCCAAAGCAGGATAAAAAGCAGTAATTCACCAAGTCACCTCAATATTTAGGTTTTTTCTTTGATAAGTGACAGCAGCCTACAGGAAACATTTCATAACCTTTGTAAACGATTCCACAGCTGTGTTTAAGCAGCATAAACCTTAACTTGATTTTAAAAATGGTCTATTGCAAAACATAATCCAGTCACTGTAGAAAAAAAACTGGCAAAAATACACATAAGGGTGCTAACACCTTTACACTCCTGCCCCTGTGTCTTTGCAAGTTCTTTTTTTTTTAGCAAATCTTTCTATGAGTGTGTGTTCAGTTATGCAGCCTCTCTTTCTGAAGCACAGCTCTGCTCAAAACATTAACGTCAATGACAGCTCAAAGCCTTTTGTGGAAGTTTTTATTTGCTCAACTGTTAAAGATTCTTGGCAGAATAAAACTAGTAATGTGCAAATGTGACATATTCACTGTGTTCAGGTCGATGACAGAGCTGACACCGGTTTAATAACTGTTGAGTGAATGTATGGTACAACCCAAAGTAGATGGTTAGCCTAGCTTAGCATAAAATGTGGAAACAGGGAAACGACCAGCTTAGGGGTACCCTAAGTCTGGCACTCATTTAATTAATGCATAAAGTTTAAAAAGAGCTTGAGTTTCATGGTTTTAGGGGGCTTGGTACATAGGTCAACATTCTGCACCAAAAAATAGATATTTATGAGTTTTAGATGTGCTGGTGGGTGCATGTTGTCAACATGTATGGATTAGTTGAGCAGTCTTTGTGCTAAGCTAACCTACTGCTGCCTGCAGCCTTGTGTTCAAGTGGCAATCCTGTCATCTACGTCAAAAATGAGGTGCCATTAAACAATGGTTTTATTTCCCCACTGCTAGTGCTGCCTGCATCAGTACATGGCAAAATCATTGACTAAAAAAACAGACTTAATGTAATTAGATATCCAGATGCTCCATCTCAGTGGAGATAAAGACATTATTATGTGCTATTCATTCTCAAAGGCATGCATTCATTTCTATTTTCTTGTTATATCCTTCTCCCTAGACAGTGACTTTCTTGTTCCCACAAATTCCCAGCTGTTCACAAAAAGCTTGTTTTTTTCTTTTTTGGTGGGTGGCAGGGAGTTTATGGACAGGGTTTGGCTTTTCCACCTATTTAAGAGTGTAGCTAACACACTTTAATGATCACTTATCCAGCAAGGTATAAAAAACAGTCGCATCTGGATATGATCGCCAAATATGACGACGTAAAATCAAGGCTTCGTCTGAGTGTTTGTGTAACTGTGGATGATGTAGTTCATGTTCATTACATCCTAGTGTTTGAAGTTGAGAATGGGCAGTAATTGGAGTCACATGTATCGTGTGTAAATATATGTTAAGCTATATGTATGTGTGTGTGTGTGTGCGTGTGTGTCTGTGTGTTGTTATTAAAGGATGGCATGCATTTGTGAGTGTGATAAAAGCCAGGTGGTTGGTATTACCTTCTCAGTCCCTCCTTCTCTGGCACCATGTCCATCCAGTGTAAGTGGATGGTTGTGTTGCAGGAGCTCAAAGAACAGGAATGCGTTCCTGTGATGGTTTGTGAATTTACGCTGTCAGCTTTCCATCTTTGGAGGGCAAGCTGACAGCTGCTTCTCGTTTCTACCTGATATTTAAAGACTCTAAAAGGTATTTATGGCACTCACAATCAGGATGTTTCTGGAACAGAAATTTCTCCATTAATGTACTTCAGTATGTTCAGTCACATTTTTTCATGCAGCCTTTTTGATAAAGAGAGTAAATGCACTGCTAGATTTAATATTGCACACAAGCACCCACTTTCAGACAGTTGCTCCTCTTAAATTCTGCTCGTGTTTGCAAAACTATTTTCTGAATCATCATTATTGTGGTATCTGATTTCAGTTTAGGATTATTGTGAAAGTCTCTTCAGCTGCCTGCTTTCTTTCTCGAGCCAGAATGCCCACATTTCTTTTGAGTCTGTAAAACTATCTGTGGGAACATAAAATTCAAAGATGAGATAATTGTCCTAAATTGATTTGTTAAGCTCTCTGCACTTCTGCAGCTTGGGCCATAATCTCACAGCGATCAGTTGTGGGTCAGAGTGCAGCAGCTGCAGGGGCTTTGGCTGCTTTATCCCCCTGCATAGTTAGATAGCTGACCAGAGAGGCTCAGGCCTGGCCCTGATGAGACAGCACATCTCTCCACTTCAGATTTGTATTTTTCCCAGGTCAGGCAACAACCTGATCCTTATTCTTTCTGGTACTGTGTGTGAAGCTGGCAGAAATCCATCATCTTTATATGTTTGTGTGTATAAAAATAAATAATTGTGCTCCACTTTCCCCGACATGCTCCAATTCTATGATCACTAAACTAAACTCCCACGCTCAGTTATAGAAAAAAACGCTAGTGAAGTTTTCAAGTTTATTTCCATAGTCAAGCACAGAGCCATATTTAAACAAACACATGAACAC